>JAULCC010624300.1:0-10149 GCA_032358795.1 Nuttallia obscurata | reverse complement strand
ATAACCAAAGATTTCATTTATAACAAATCATTGTTGTTTGTTTTGTTCTCTAAGTAATTCGGACCAAACTTATGTTTTCTTCCTGTTTTAGTGATTTACAATATTAATCAAATTGTTTGTAATTGTATAAAAGCCTTACACGGCAAAAGAACATAATTTGTAATCTTACTTATGCAATCACTTTCTTTCTGTCTGGAATGCACGAGAAAGTTGTTTTGATATAGACAACAGCTGGTCGTAGTATATGGGATATATCAAACACCTTTTTATCCTATTTGTCATTTTGAATTAGCCGTGGTTTAAAGGTATATCAACATTAAGCACATGCAGCACTATAATTTTGCTTGCAACCAATAGTGAACTGTAAAGGCTATGACTAAGAATATGTTCATATAAACATTTTAAGGTACATATAAGCCTAAAACTGCCAAAATAGGTTAAAAAAGAATCAAATCAAGTGTGTTTACAACTATGGATACATTGTGAAATTGCAACAGATTTAGTAATAGCTACAATATTATGCTAACAGAGCATTTCACGACCATCATACATTACAGTACAGTAATTGTGTAACACACAAGATTTATTAGGTCATGTAACCACTTATCTCGCTTGTGTTTAAGCCCTATAACTCAAAAAGAAACTTAGAAAACGGTTTCCATTACTTGGAATATAACCATGTCATGAGATCGACATTCTCCCAAATAGATATTCGAACCAAATAAAAATGTAGATCCATTGCCAAACAAGGAAATAGTATCTGTTGATAGCGAAATTTTCTACAAAATTATGGCATTGCAAACAAATAGTTGACTAAATGGTAAATAGTGCAAATACAATGTATTGCAGAATTTGTTCATGGCAATGACATATGTTTTAGATTTCACGAACAACAGTGAATGTGTTACCATTTCATCATACTTAATGTCACGTATTGTATGTTTGGTTTATTTAACATAAATCCTTAACGGCAGTGGACGGTGGCACTTTGGCATACTATGCTCCCTGTATTTGCATTGGAGCGTTTGACACATTATACATGCATAATCAACAACTTCATAGGGGCCTGATAAAGACTGATCAAATCACTTTCCAGTATCAAACTAAGCCATGTTTATTTTGCTTGTAAGCATTCTTATTTCTTATCTATTAGTAGTAGTCACAGCTAGACACCTTCTTTTGCAGGTTGTGGATCTATTTCCGTCCCTAATGCCATTTGTTCTGGATGTACCTATGCTGGCTGTACGACCATTGTTGAGTGTAGGTTGGGGTATAAATCTGTTACTGGTACAACATCAGTACAACAAACATGTGACAGCAATGGCGATTGGCAAGGGGACACGACTGGTAGGTTCATAAAACAGTCAAACCCCTAACAACGAAAAGCTGTATTTGGCAAGGGGGTCACTATTAGTAGATAACTTCAACACTTTAGTTCTAATAAACAGTTGTAAAGTATATTAGTATAACACACGTGAACGTATGCACATGGTACCCTTTGTTTTATCAACAAGGACTATTGCTATTGGTATTTGGCATGGGGAAACTTATAATATTTACATGTTGTCATCTCATTCTGTTTGACAGAAGAAATGTGTGCTAGATACACGTTCAGCTTTATGACTGACAGTGATGTAATGAAGGACATCTGTTACTAATGGATTTTATTTGAAGAAGAAGCGATATTTCGCATGTATAAAAAGTACATGTATAGACATTTCATAAAGTCATAACATACATAGAAAATGCATGAAGGTTTTGACTAGCATATGACTTGCATATGTTAGACATGCAATGAAACTAGATCTGTATGTTTTAGATATCATAAATATTGTTGAACCCAACCCTCGATCGCACACACATGCAAACAGGCGCACACGCGCACGCACACTATGACACACTCTTTTCAAGAAAGGGATACGATGCATTCATTCAATTGTTTATTGGCGCAATAGAATCAGGTGGCGCATCGTGTGTTTACCGATGGTGGCAAATATGTACCACTATTCCGACGCGAGTATTAATTTTGCAGAATATTCATTTTTTTTTAAAACTTATATTTCAACAAAATATTTGTGCTTTCTTGTACTGAATGATGCACTTCTGTTTTACACATGTGGTCATATTTATACTTAAATATGTCCTGTTATCTCAGCTTTGGACTGTAGCTACGAGCTCATGTTTCGGGGAACAGCGGAGAATGGGTTCAACATAACGGCTGCCTATCTCTATGGCACTTTGGCCGAAGGGGCAACATCAACGGACGAGTCCTGCATGGATGTACATAATACCAGCTGCACACTTCACTACAGACATGACAAAATGGACAACTGGTCAAGCCTTGGTATTACAAGGGTAATATCTCTGATATAAAATTTATTTGTTGGTTTGAGGTTGTTTTTAGACTATTATAATATTTTTATTGTTGTTGATGATGATAAAATTTCCATTTTCTTTTATTGTCTATTTTGAGGGGGATTGGTTACGTCACACTGATGGAATACAGTTGATATTGCGACCTTTTCGAGATGTTTCTTGTGGAGGAAAGCATCCCTGTGCCCCTGGATAAAGCCACCTACTTTTGTCATGTTAGCAAAATAACTTCATAACATATAACCCGAACCTACGACGTTAGTGCTAATGCTGTTTGTACAACTACATAAATGTTGAACATGTAGTGGTATTTGTATGACATACAATGTCACTAATTGAAAACTTATACTTTTATGTGTTCTTTTCCAGGTTTTATACGAGATGTATCTCAATGGAAACACGGTGATGTCTGTTTTGCTGAACGGAACAGGTAATTGAATGCACATTTTCCCATATGAGCTGTGGTGTATCGTTTTGTAACGCAGATATAAGTTTAAACTTATTTATTTAAGTTTGATTATGTCGAAAGCCTCTGGCCTGAAGAAACACTTTCAAGTCCGTTTCCTGATTAGAACCAATACTTGGTGTCAAATGAAGGTCATGAGAAAGGCCCCCTTCGGGGCTCGAACCCGCAACCTCCTGAACGCAAGGTGGACACCACATTCACTACACCACTGCGCCTTAATCAGATATTGGGAGTATACAGTCATATAGTCTTACTGCTGGAAGTCTGTGTTTAGAAAACATAGCTTCCACTGTATTGATATGATTAAAAACAAAACAAAAACATACCACTAGGTTAATCAACCTTGAATTTATTCTTGCTTATTAACCACGGTCGAAAAGTGACATCTTGATTTCAAGTCTAAGTACCTTCTAGGGAGGAGTTGATTTAAGCAGATACACAGCCAATGTTACATTTTTCAATGATATGTATCTCCAATTACTCAAAAAGATGTATATACCTTGTACCTGTATTTTGAAGTAAGAAACTGGAATAACCGGACATATCATTTGAACGAATAAACTTTTGTAATAAAACTTGGTTAAGTATATATAATATTAAGAATTATGTCTACTGTGCAAACAATTGTTACCGTGATTTAGGCAATATATATACCGAGAGAGAGAGAGAGAGAAGAAGAGAGAGAGAGAGAGAGAGAGAGATAATTTTTTCATCCTGTTGCATTTAGTAAGGTAAATACATGTATTTATATCAATGACAGCTATTTTCTGGTAGACTCTATGGAATACAGTCATGAAAGTTCAGGCAAATAGTTACATCAAACATCTGTTAAAAATCATTGATAGGGAGTTGCGTCCTTACGTTAAAGAATTAAGGCGTGTCTTTGGCATCGATTGGGTGAATAATCGTGTTTTTAATAATCGACTGGTTTTTTTAATCAGTTATGGCAGAAATTTAAAAAAAAACAATTAAATGTTCGCTAACACACTCCAATTGTTATATATGTGGTCAAATAGGGACATGTTGTACTGCGTTATGACATAATTTTTCGAATAAGATGTAGAACTTACCAGGATATTTGTTGAATGCTTTTTTCAGAAAGCAATTAAATCGTAATGTGAGTGATTATTTGTCGTGAATGACCGTTGACTGAGCTTAGTTTTAAATACTTGCTGAACAATGCTAATATTGCAATTTACAGTTGAAAAAGTTATTTAAAGATAATATGATAAGTGACATCACATTCGGTGTTATATTTAAAATTCATATCCAAAGTTATATAAATATTTTAAAAGCAAATTCAGAGGCGTCGCGACTTGGGCGGCAGGGGAGGCCTTTTCCGCCCCAATATTTTGGCAAGGCACGGCAATATTTTTTTCTTAGATAATAACAAGAATAACCTCCTAGACAATCTCTTATCGGATCACAAATAAGGCCCCTAGACAACAAGATATGACAACGTATTCTGTCTCTCTGGTGGGCGAGAAGGTGTGGTGACCCCTATCTGAGATACCTATTATTATATTGTTTTCACACCATGTTGTATATTGGAGCGGCGATGGACATTCTATGGCCTTATTCCTAGTTGTCACAAACAGTTAATCTCTGCAATACTAAATTAGTTTTTAACAGATGGGAAAGATCTTATCATTTGTATTAATAAAACGCTAAAATCGATTAATTACATTTACTCAAAGTTTTTAATAAGACGAAACATAGGGACGCTACCTCTTGGACTTGTCATTGTTGCCAGCGAATTCACAAGAGCAGAGGCATCGCAATCTAGTATTTTGGACGGAGTTAATTAAATGTTTTGTAAGAGATGACAATATCTCAGAGAAGTTTGTCTATTTGACTCAGGCTATATTTATTGTACTGTGCCTTGCAGTATTAACAATGTGCTACTGGCATGCTGATGCATTCAGTTTGTGTTTTTATACTAACTTAAATCACCATTAATGCTATTATTATAATTACTCTTTAAAACTTGTTGTTTTAGCTTATTTATGAAAATGTCTTTTACAGCTTTCTTATTGTACATTTTTAAACTGTTTATCTTGATTACATAAAGTCGGTTCAAAAGCGCTTGCCGTATATGTTATTTTGTTTGTTTGTTTTATTTACGTCACTTTCTGCCAGCTAGGGCTAATGGACGTCCCAGAGAGAGGAAAGCGGATAAACAGGACTCTTCTGTAGAGAAATATGGTTCTTTAACGTGCCCAGTGTATAGCACTGATACATGTGGAGGCTGAACCCCGGCCGGTCACTTTATCCTGACACCGACAAACCAGTCGTAATACTGACCTTAATTCCATAGCGTCAAGGAGGGAAGCCATTACTAACCTTTTTAAAGTCTTTGGTATGACCGACCGGGGATCGAACCCGCGGCCTCCCGCACCGAAAGTGGATGCTCAATTACTTGAGCTAATCGAGCGGTTGATGTTATTTTGTTGCAATGTCTTGCCGACTTGAAATACAATTTATCTTATATTATCTTAATCATATAGGGATTCTAAGAATACCATTGTCGAATTTGATTGACCCGTCAAATGCGTACGATTTATACAGTCAGTGTACACCCTATTTGATGTCTGTTTAAAGAATTAGTATCCTATTCAAAATTTATTTTCGTAAAACCTACGGATACATGAACCATAAAAAGATGAGCACAGCAATGCATGCATAATTGACAGGTCACTAAACTTAGACAAAACTTTGCTTTAAATATGAGAGATTCTATCGGAATGAATAATTCAGAAAGGCTGGGAAACAGCTCCATTTCCAATACCCTTTTCTCATTTTTTTCACAAACGGGAGGGGACACCCCACCCTATCTACCCCATCGCCGTCCCAATGCCAGCACCCGCGCGGTGCCTCTGAAATTGAAATTTAAAACATATAGCATTTGTTGTTAATGAAAAGCACCAAGATATATACGAGACGTACTCTAAAAATACATATCAAATTAAGAAAACAATATTGCAACTACTGAAGAAGACGTCTCTTGGTGTTGTTGTTGTGGTTGACGTGTCTTAATAATGTGAATAGCAAGCAGCACTTTAAACAAACCAGTGACTTATCAAGTTTCAACATATCCCCTGCAAGACGCAAGCGTTATTCCTAGTTGATTCAGCGGTGAATGACATGTGAGAATACAGTCGCAATTAGGAATTTCACTCTTCACGGAGGCTGCACGCGTACAAAGATAATCATTGAAGCATACATACAATAATTTGGAGTGTGTGTTCATGCGTTATAGTTACATTTCACGATTTCTCTCTTATTTTAAAGGCCAAAAAACTACCTTTTGTTGGACGCAATGGTAAAAGGTAGTACGTTATTATTCCCAAATGGTTAGATAACTAACTGAAGTTCGATGTTTCTACTAGATGACACCATGACGTTCCTCAACAATGGAAAGCACGAAAAATCACAATGTTACCTGTCATGTGTCGGTGTAACTTGAGTACTGTGTCTGTCTTACTTTTGTAATGTGTCAGGGTGACCTTAGTACTTTGTCGATGTGACAGGTGCCGTGTCAGTGTTAATTTTGTAACATGTCGGCGTGACCTTAGTAGTACTTTGTCGATGTGACTTGCGTACTGTATTGTTGGTAAATGTATTTAAATAATGTGTCAACATGACCATAGCTTTTTGTCGCTTTAACTTCAGTACTGTGTCGGTGTGTCTTTTGTTCTTTGTCGTTGAAACTTCAGTACTTTGTTAGTGTATATTTAGGTATCAGGTTTATTCTAATCAAAACCACACATTTGAGTTTTATACGGATTTACCACATAAAGCGCCAGACATATGCCTTTCATTTAATCTGAACGAATGAATGCACCGCAGCTTTATGATGTTTTGAAATACTTATTCGGTAAAGTTAATTGAAGACATAGTATATCCTTCAATTAGGGTACATTAATATGTGTTTTTTATCTATCTGTTATTTCTTTAGTTTTTTTTCGCGGGGCGGTGTAACTTATACAGTTGCCGTTCATATTTTTAATATCAAATGTTCTGGTAGGCATAATAGTCAGTGGATGTAACCTTGAAGCACAAATATTTTCACTAAAGATCCTTTACATCTAAGTATAAAAAAGTGAAAAATTAATAGCTTACTGTTTATGACAGAACGTAATAACCTTGTGCCGTTTAACATGATTGTGAAATCTGTCTATATATGTCACTGTTTAAATTTTTAATATTACACTTAGAATTTTGTTAGATTATAGTATTCGTGCAAAGGTCAATGAAGCCCAGTGGGACATTTAATCAATAATCATTTCACTATATCGGCCATAGTACATCGGCCAGTTATTGTGTGCTATTTTGACCATTTGGTGCAGTAACATACAAAATACTTGTACCTCGATATTTTAACAAAGAAAATGAGTTCGAAGTTTTTTTTTCATTTAAATTCGGTTTGTTTATCGTTGTTGTCTTATCATTAGACATATGTATAGCTGCACCCCAAACAAAGGTCATTCAGAAATACAATATACAATACACCAATATTAACTGTCTCAGTGGCATGCATGCACTTAAAATATTAAATTTGAACAGTATTTAGCTATATCATGCGTGGATGATCTGGTCCCAGAAGTATTTGTCATTATATGACACCACTTACATTTTTTTCTTCTTAGATAGTTAACAGTAATATTATTCAATAAAAGTGAGCACTCTACGTCCTGGGTAGATGACAGTTCAGCACTTATATCTGAAATAGTGACTATAAATTACGCAAACTATTATAGAGGCATCACACTTCATTAAATAGACTAAATACATAATGGTGAAAATAATAATAGATATCAAAATATCAATTTGGCTTTAATGATATATCAACCTTAGATTCATATTCATATTCAGCGCTAAGCTGTGGCATAAAGTGATAAAAAATGTTACGCCTAACATGGTTGATTCTTCAAGGTTAATGTAAACTTTAAAGGCGCGTACACTGTATATATCTAAGTTATCTGACCGCATAAAATCCTTAATAAGATTGAAAAAGGGAGATCATTATAATGTTATCATTATTTTTATCATCATTATCATCATCATGTCCACTGCCATTAGCGTTATCACCATAATCTTTATCAACGCCATTATTATTTTATTATCATATTTATGAGTATTGCTACTTTGTCCTTATGTTTTTCATTAAAATTATTATCGTATATAAATCATGATAAGTTATAGAAATAGATGTACGCGTATTATTAGTAGTAGAAAAAATCGTACTTGTAATAGTGGTTGTAGTTGTGTAGCGGAGGTGATGTTTGATTACACTACTGACTATTAAAATGATATTTTTTAGGTTCAGCAATTACAAACTGGCTTGACAATGAACCTGAATTCCGAGCTCTCTCCTGGCCCTGGACGACAGAAATAACTACCTTCGATTCACGCAATTGGTCTCTATTGAAGTAAGTGGTTTTCTTAATTTTTCGTTGATGAAATTATTGTTGTGTGTGTTGTGTTTTGCTCATCAAAATATCAAACGGATCATTTAAGCTCCGTCTTCTTCCACCCGGTGTCTCGCGTCCGTCGACAGACTTCCATCGTCCATCCAAGATTGCCTTTTGACCACACTGAAAGCTTTATATTCTAAACTGACCAAATATTTTAGAAACCTGGTCAGAATGTGTCCCTTGATTAAATTAATAGCGAGATTCTATGTGAGTAATGTGGTGTAAAAACTAGGTATCTAGCTCAAATATCTTAAAGACCTTGTGAATATACTACGGCTTGAATTTTGACCCAATACTTATGTTTGTCTTGATAACATCTCTGACGATTTGTTTCATTTGATAACATATGTTGTTGTTTTTTTATAAACATATATTTTGCGTATTTGTATTTCACGGTTTTACATGTATCTATGGTAAAGATGTACCCTTTTTATATGTTGTTTTATCTAGGTACATGTACCTGCCTGTTACATCCTTTATGATTGTAAACTATTACACTTTTTTATATCCATGTTAGTGGTTTGGTTGAGTTGTATCTATGTTCTATCTCAAACTTTTAGTTTTTGTCACTGTGATGTTGTGTTTTATGATGCATGTAACTACTGTCTTAGTAGCAAGTCCGTGTTTTATAATTAGTGACCTAATTAAGGTTTTGATTATAATTTGTCACTTACTACTATTAATTTACTTTTTATAGTGTTTGTTTGTATATGTGTGTATATTCTTTCATTGTCGGAAAATGTTTTTCATACTTGTGCTGTACCATTTATCTTATCGTACATGGTATGTAGTTTTCGTTTAACTTTACGGCGCTATATGACCTGTGAAGTGTCGCGGTGCCGTTAAACCCAACTCAATCAATCAATCAATCAATGTTTAACTTTATCGCCAACGCTTTATACTAGGGCTGTAACATTTATTTGTTTTTGACATGAAATAACGATTAATGATTTAACTTATATTATCATACAAAACATGATCATCACCGCTGTGGGTTCGAATCCCGGTCTGGGCAATTGGGAATTTTAAAGTGAGGAAGCCTTCCAGCTGGCTTTCGGTAGGTCGGTGGTTCTATCCGGGTGCATTCTGTGCCTGAAATAGTGAAAAGAGGTCCCCCGGGGTCTTCCTCCACCTTTAATGAGCTGGACGTCGCGATATGACTGAAATACTGTTAAAGCGACGTTAAATTCCAAATAAACAAACAAACAAAACATGATTATTTGTTTAATTTTTACCTCCAATGCTTAATAACGTTTTAAGGAAGAACATCTTCACTTTTGACATGCAAGATAGTGCTTATTCGGTTGATTGCGTGCCTCTACATATAAGTTGGAAGTTGATGCTTGAAGATGCTTGAAGATGGCACCAAGCACATTATGTCATATAAATCCGAAATGAAATAATATAATTTATTATATAACTCTCTTGAAGATGACCTTCACTTGTGTCTTGAATGTTCTTAATACATTGATATAAGAAAGGTGTATATTTGTACGTAAACAGTAGTATTGCAGCCCTCCAAGTATCTTCTAGGCTTCTGAAGTTTAAAAATGAAGCACTTTGGAAAAATAGATAGTTTTGTTAAAAAAGGTTTAGAAATACGGAACAATTTTCAACATTTTTAACTGAGATAAGTCCTTCTCTTAAGTTTTGTGTTAAATGAAAGTAATACAAGCTTTTATAACATGACGTTGCTTATTTCCGGTGTAATATAACCATCACCTATTTTCTTTTACAAACAATACGTACCTCCTTGACGCTCAGGATTTAGGGTTAGCATTACGACTGGTTTGTCGGTGTCAGGATAAAGTGACCTGTCGGGTTTCAGCCCCC
>JAULCC010624278.1:0-10151 GCA_032358795.1 Nuttallia obscurata | reverse complement strand
AGTGTACAGAGGTCCCCCGGGGTCTTCCTCCACCTGTAATGAGCTGGACTTCGCGATATGACTGAAATACTGTTAAAACGACGTTAATTTCCAAATAAACAAACAAACAAACAAAAAAACTTAACCAAGGTGTGACACATACGCAGACGCCGAGGTGAGTAGGATATATAGCCTTTTCCTTGAAAAGTCGAGCTAAAAATCATGGTAATTAATACACATTCCAATAGCTGACATAAATATGAAAATTACAGCATGATTATTCCACAGTAGAGCAGCTGAAATAGAGACTAGTGTACGAGTTTATATTTATAAACTATTTGAAGTTTTGTTGTTGAAGTTAGATCCTTGAGTTACACAATCTGCTACGTGACTCGATGTAATTCTAACTTTTAATTGATAACTGAGTTTTCCTTTGTGATGAGCCAATGCCCAAGTCTTTTAATCCAAGTATATAACAACAATCACAAAATACTTTGTTAAATGCTCAAATTGAGTATGTTCTATAACCTCTGGCCAAGAACTTCAGCCAAGTACTACAAAGCTCAGCAGCTGAACAAAAAAGGCAACTAAAGCATATTACAATACAGTCCACCAGCTGATACAGAAGATCATAATTACAAGGAAACATTAGAGTCTAGCAGCTAAAATTTATATGATAATTCCAGCAAAATGATAAATTCCAGCCAAATGATAATTCCAGTCAAATGATAAATTCAAGCCAAGTGATAATTCCAGCCAAATGATAACTCCAACCAAATAATAAATTGCAGCAACTGAAATAGGAAAGTTTTAGCCAGGCAAAACACAGCGTAGCATTTGGAATGAAGACTGGCATCAATAGTACATTTACCATATTCATATTCAGGATAAGGTAATTTTGTTACATGACATTGAATATCCATTCAAACTGATTTTATTCAAGATGCATCATCTGCTTTCATGTTTATCAAGCTTAAATGTTATCAATTAAACAACTGTTGTAGTTATTCCTCAATTACATTTTCTAGATATTTTCTGCCACTGTACAGGTAGAAACAATTGTTTTAGCCTAACGACCAAGCATCCAGGATGTAAATAAACAAACAGAACATGCACATAAATATATATTCAAACCAATTAAAACAAGCTACTATCTCAGAAATGCCTCTGCAAACTGGCAAATAATCATGAATTGATCTGAAATAGATTGATTTGAAAACAAATATTTATGGCAGCTGTATAATTTGAGTCTAGTCTATAAAAGTTATCATTCTAAGATAAAAACATTCAGTTTCAGATACACAACCGCCCTTTTGCCATAAGGTGTGCTAAAAGTGCTCCTTTTTAATGGAGCGTCCTGTGTTTTCTTTAACGTATATTTATTCAGTCTCTAACCTTGCTCTCTCCTGAAGGTATACTCTGACTATTCAGCTCAAGAAGGATCTTCATGGCATTATTACTAACATCTTTCTGGAGAGAATCTCGGAATTTCCATAATAATTGTGATTGTTCCTGAAAAAAGAGAAAGCAAAACACCACTGTGGTCATCACTAGTTCTAGTGAATTTTTCGACCAGTTTCTGACATACTGGACAAGATGCCATCTCCAAAATTCATTTAACATTCTGTCCAGTTTTTTTTTTTTTAAATTGCTTGGTCTACCGTGCAAACTATCATACATCACTGCAATGTACTGGAAAACACAACATAGCATCTGGCTAACCTGTTGCTAATCCCTGTTGTACACACAATAGTAGGTGTCATAATTATCAGTCATTGGCTACAACCAACCAACTCCTTGTCACCAATCATCACACAGTAAACAATATTTATATTTAATCAGCACATGATTATCTGCTCCCTTCATCATGCTTTATTGCATTTCAATATGTACAATCAAATTTACTGTTCTGTTCTTTTAATCGAGTATGCATAATTACCCGATAATTCGGACACCCTGTATTTTCAGGGAAAATAATAAATCAAGTTTTCAGAGACATCAGTTTTGAAACCCCAAATACAGAGCATTTATAGAGGGAATTGGACAAAATGCATTTAGAAAAAATGTTTAAGGAAAAGACTGAATGAGAATTCAGTATTATATAAACAGGTATGAAACATGGCCATATCATCAGCAGAATTCCATCTCTTACAAAAGCCAAGACATTAGGTGTGACATGTTCTATTTTTTAAAACAAGGTCGTCACAAAGCAGTGATGACAGTGGGAGAGCCGCAAATTCCAAAGGCTTAGGAGTTTTCATTACAAATTTTATGTCTCTGAACCTATTTGGAAGAGTTATAATCATTAAACTGCACACTTTTGACCAGATAGACTAAGAGACAAATTGTGCATATTTTCAACACACCTTCAGTGCTTTCTCCTCGGCCGTTTCCTCAACCTTCTTCTTCTTTCCTCCGGCACCTTTACCTTCATCTGCTTTCCTTTTCTTTCCACTAGAAAACAGACATAAGACTGGAGATCATATTTTTGTTTTTAATGAAGACATTATTAATACTTTAGATGCTGGAAATTTCATCAGCTAAATTAGAGACACAGAATACAGAAATAAGCAGCTATACAAGAACTCAAAATATCATACACACATTTAGGTTAAAATTTTTGTAGCAAATGAACCTTTGCTCCTTTTATCCCTATACATGTATAGATAAAATCATCTGAAAGCTCATATATTGAACTGTTACTGGTAGTAAAAATCCATAAATAATTCTAATGAAAAATCCTGATCAGATTCAATTAGGGATCAGACAGTGAATTCAGAGAAAACATATTTACTAGGTATTTTCGACAAACAGTATTTAGCAAAAGCATCAAAAAATATTTTTTATAAAACCTGGTTTGGAATTCACCAACCCGTTCTTAGACCTGAAACTCAAGAATTATCTCTATAGTCTGGCTCCAAGCACATACCATTATAACAAAAGCTGTGTGGAGTGTTAGAGACTATTCTTGAGTTTCAAGTCTAAGAATGGGTTGGTGAATTCCAAGCCTAGTAATAATAACTTTACACTTTCAGGAAAGGTACAAAGCTTATACATGGAATAGATATCTTCAAAGTTTTAACTGCTTCAAAAATACCATAAAGTAGGTAACCTATAGGTAGATTGGCGATATTTTACTGCTTAGAGACTTTGTGTAGTAACATTACTGTATTATAAGTTGCTTATCTTTGTATTCTAAGTCTCTGGCTGAAAGTTTAATTGGATGTATCTTTCTATGCAAAACTTGTCATAAGCTGTTCTAAAATTTGCTCTATCAATCATGGTTATTATTCTGATATTGATAATGGCTGTACTTCATCATTATTCTTAATTTCATTAGTAGTACTTAAGCATGCTGATTTTGTCATTGGTTGCACTATAGTATGCTGAATTTGTCATTGGTTGTACATTATTATGCTGAATTTGACATGCTTGTTCTTTATTATGCTGAATTTGATATGGTTTTACTTTTTCATGCTGAATTTGTCATTGGTTGTTCTTTATCATGCTGAACTTGACATGGTTGTACATTATTATGCTGAAATTGACATACCTGTACTTTATTATGCAGAATTTGCCATTGGCAGTACTTAATTATGCTGAATTTGTCATTGTTTGTACTTAACTGATAGATATAAATACTCGTTTTGAAGAAACTTGATGGGATGTAAGAGTGTCCTTTCTAAGTAAGGTGTCAGTAGATTTCCCTAGTATTGAGCTAAGGTTGTATCCACACATTGCAGGAACATTCTGCATACATGACAAAAAAGCGTATCCAAATTATCATCCTTACGAAGCCAGTTAAAGTCCGCAAACCAACTATCCTTAAACACATGTATGCCCTTTTGGTCATATTGAATTCTTTATCTCTCTGAGTTTTTGATAACCGTTTTTCTGGATCTTTGGATGCGTCAGGCAGCTTTGAGCCACCTGATCTAATAATAAATTTGTTCATTTCGGGCTGTTTCTTTGCGAGGCGACTACTCTTCTGCATCTGTTAACCAACGCACTGTTTGGTTGCCTTGGATACAGCCAATCAGAGAGCTTGATTTTATAGCAAGTGAGAGAGGCCACATGCAGAGTTAAAGTTTGTGCTACGAGAGTGTTATTTACGCCTTGTACACATGATTTATGCAAGACTGGTAATAAATTTTATGCTCTTGATTTGTTAAAATTAGAACTTCAGCCCTAATGATTTTTACTGGCTCTGAAATTCACTTGCCCACAGATAAACGCCACAGTAAAATCTACTAGTCCGTAGGCAAAAAGTCCCGATTCGGGCAAGTCGTGCATAGGAATTCCGCATCCCTGCTGAATTTGTCATAAGTTGTACTTCAATATGTGGAGTTTGAATTTTTGGTTTACATACATCTTTCAGATAAAAGAAGATGTTTAATTCCCAATAATGCATTTCTTTGCCACCCATGTGACATTTACAGCCAATATCTATCATTTCATCACAGCTGGTAAGTATATTTGTCCAAGTGTAGACAGGTAGACATAACACATTCTTTACTACCTATTTTAACATAGTCTAAAAACCAAAAACATCTCAGAGTCAGAGCTTTGAACTAGTTAAACAGGGACACTGAAACCTTACATTTTTAGACCAAAGTAATATGGCCCTTTACAATGGATATCATTAAAGCAATATTTCCATTTACCTTGCTTCCCCTTTGCCCAGTTTTTCTATCAGCATATCTCTGTCTTCCTGCTTTAGCTTGGCAAACCCTGTAATGCTGATAGAAATTCAGTAATGATTAAACCACAACTCTCAGCTGTTATCAGTGTCAATGCAAGCTTACCTTGAGTTGAGTCAGTGACAAAACTATACACAGCTATATAGTGTACATGCAAGCAAGTAAAGCTTGTCTCTCAACAGTTGAACATAACATGTTAGGTTTTACTGGTATGTCAGTACTAAGATGCCCCTCATACTCGTAGTAACTTAAAGATGTTTATTTGATTGTTTATTTCGGTTTTATGTAACACCAACACATGCATGGTCGTATATTAAGTTTTTCATCGTGGAGAAAGACCCAAGATGCCTCTGTGTAAAGTTACCTCAGGTGTCTGTGTGAAAAATTACCCCTAGGTGCCCCTGTGTGAAGTTACCCTAGATGCCCCTGTTTAAAGTTAAGCCCATTTGCTCCTGTGTATATACCTCAGGTGCCCCTGTGTCAAGTTACCCACAGGTGCATGTGTGTAAAGTAAAGCTCACTGCCTTTGTGTGAAGGTACCTCAGGTTCCCCTGTATAAACTTAACCCCCCCCAGGTGCCCTTTAGTAAACTTACCCCCAGGTGCCCTTTAGTAAACTTACCCCCAGGTGCACCTGTGCAAAGTTAAGCTCAGGTGCCCCTGTATGAGCTACCCTCAGGTGCCCCAGTGAAAACCTACTCATCTCCTGCAAGCTGGATGGAAAGCATCCTCACATTAAAACAATTGTATCATCAGATCCAGGATTTGAAAAACACAACCTGACACTGGTAACAGGTCAACCCCAAACATGTAGTCCACTCTATCACAATGTCAAAGCTATGTCACAAAAGAGCAAAATTTCTGAAAAAAGCTTCATGAAGTTGTAGAACATTATAAAAGATAAACATTCGAATAAAATATCTACATCTCAATAGAAGATTTGATGTGAAATCTGTATATATAGAACCATGTAAGAACTGTGTTATATTATTCCATAATTCCTCGGACATGACAATTACAGACTGCACTAGCTCATGGAGGCATGCAAATTCATACACAGAATAGCAAGAAGACTTTATGAACAATGACCCCAAGATTAACATAATTTCACTACAATCCTTAAACACATTAAAGTCATTTAAAACAGGAAAAAACATGTACCCCACATTGCATTATATTGCACAATAACAGTAAAGCTGGATTTTACTTCAGAGTTTGAAAGAAAAACTCACTTTTCTGGACTCATGTCTACCCCAAACTCCAGTTCATCTCTCTTCTCCACAAAACAGTCAACATGATGCCACAGATCCTGGGGTCCGTACATCTTGGCTCTTTGACTTGCAAAGTCTTTCTTAGATACTCTGACTTCATCCTGTGTCATAATAAACCATACCAATTTTCACAGCTGTCGATATTTAAAGAGTACTTATAATAAACTCTTGCTTGTTTCCAAGTATTTTTTCATTAAGAGTCTAAAATAAACAGAAAAAAAGACTATTACAACAAAGCATGTTCAATTCTGCTAGAAAGTGTGCCAAATTAGTGGCTGCCAAACAAAGGTCTTTGGTACACAGATGATCAATTTAGTGGAACATAATTAAATCTTTATTTAAGCTCGTAGACAGGAAAGGAAAACAAAGACTGATTTACCTAGGGTAGAGATAAAATGACTTGTCACCACACAGCTTTGCTTGTGCAAAATCATTTATTCTGAGAGTATGGTCTGGTTTGAGAAATGATCTCCAATTGTTTCCTGATAGGAAAAATGATCACTAATTGTTTCCTGGAATGAGAAATGATCACTAATTGTTTCCTGGTACGAGAAATGATCACTAATTGTTTCCTGGTATGAGAAATGATCTATAATTGTCTTTGGACTTGGATTCACCAATCCGTTCCTCGACTTGAAACTGAAGAATAATCTCTAACCCTATAGTCTAGTTCCCAGTTCCTACCAATCTGGCAAAAGCTGAAAGCCAACAAAGTGTTGGACACTATTCTTGATTTTCAAGACTAAGAACGTGTTGGTGAATTCCAAGCTTGGTTCTAAAGGAGAATGACTCAGAGCCTGTTAAATTGGCTAAGATGTAGTGATTCACAAACCTTTGCAATTTTTTCATCACACCCTCTGCAAGTTGACTTCCCAGATTTGGCATACTCTGTTGCATAGTCACTAGGAGCTCCTGACCCAGATGAAGCCGCACCTCCTCCACCACCAGCTGAAATATACATGTAACTACAATAAATGATTGGGTAATCTTACTTACAGTACAAGTCAGAATTAATAGTGTTTAAACAATATAAGTCTTAGGTAGTATTTGAAGTTTTAGTCTATTTAAGCCAATGTTGCATTGATAGGTTCATAAGCATTTAAGACTGTGATTTTGACTAGCAAAAATGATGAGACATTTAGAACTTTACATCCCTGACGCATGTAAACATTTGTAATATCAAGGCATAAGGTTTTCTCAAGCAGTGATAGGCCCCCAATTCTATGTCCTGCCTTTATAAAATATCTAACTGTAAATATCAGATGACAGAAATGACTGGTCATAGCCCTTAGCCTGCTTAGAGCGACTGTGATAGAATTTGTAAACAGCTTGGATCCAGATTAGACACTGAGTAACCAATCCGCATCCAAGCTGTTTGTCACTCAGACAAGTGTTTCTCGAAATATTAGGCAAATCCGATGGATTTTAAATCCAGGCAGAGGACAATTTTTTCAGCAGGCTAAGGGATAGTTTAGTTGGGTATATTACTCATACATATGAGGGGGTACATCATGTGATACAAGTTGTATTTTATCACTTTCCAATTTCGTGTTCTCCTCTTACCTCCAACTTTATCTTTAAGTTTCTGCTGATCCTCCCAACGTAGGCTGTCAATTCCATGTATATCATTTGCATCAGCCACTTTAGCTCGCTTCCAAAAACAGGCAAAATGGAACCAGTTTGGTATCTGGGAAACAGAAATTGCTAAATATTTCACTGAGCGGAAAAATAAATCCCAACAAGTATACAGTAAACTTTTACAAAATATTGTCATCTGTAAAAAATACAGTGTGTACATTAGTATGATGCATACAAATCTGTTGTCAAAGAAATGGAATATATTACCGTGTGTTATTTCAATTAAATTCTAACAAAATCAGCTAACTTTTTGTGTTACAAAACATAGATTTTGATTAACTTCAATATCTAAAAGCCAAATATAGTGTAGAGCAACAGATCAAACACTGTTTTACTCTCTTTTCAGCAAATTGTCAAAGGTGTTTTCCTATGACCTATTTTTTTTTTGTTTGAAAAAAAAAAAAAAAACTTCAGAAAATGTTACATTTCTTATATAAAAGATGTCAATATTTATGTAAATTGTCAGCTAAACTAGACAATTTATTGTTAAGTGATAGAATAAAATTAACAGAATTTCCAATTAGAAGGACCATGATGGTCCTGTAAACACTCGCCTGAAATCCCTATATACAAAATAAGTTGCCCCTAGGGTTGCTAATCAATCTTGATTAAAAAACCTTTTGATTTGATACAGTATAGAACTGCTTATCAAACATCATCAGCCGGTTGTCCATCAGTCACTGCTTAAGTGTTTCGCCCCTTTTAAAACCTGGAACACTCTACTGATGGCGGGGCAGCATTGTTAATCAGCCACTACTTGTCTGTGATGGCTGCCACAATGTGTATGCACGACACAACCAGAGCCAACTGGACACCTTCTCTGCTGCTTTTCCAAGAGCCTCGACTGCAGATTTTCTAATTCTGCCTCTGATGCCCAGTGCTCCTAACATTCTCCACACAGATTGTGCAGGAAAACCTCTGCAACCAATCTCTACTGGAAAGATACAGGTTTTCCATCCTCTGTTGGAATATGTCTCTGCCAATTCCTGATATTATGCTGATCTTAATTTCATATGCCTCATCTTTTCTTTCCTCCCAAGGCACAGTCAGCTCCACCTGTGACTGGGACCATAGTGCTATATCTGGTCGCTGGTTTGTTTGGACTACTTCTGGGAAGACAATCATTCCTGTAAAGGTTATCAAAATTGGACAAGCTGTATAGGCTGGTACAGGAAGAGATGTCGTTAGGAGCAAATGTTGATGGACAGCAGCAGGACGTCAGATGAAGATTGGTCACAATAGCCCATCATGAGTCTCTGGCTCAGGTGAGCTATAAACTATTTAAGACTTACCTTGCCATCAAACATCGGGGACTGAAATATATAAAACAGAAAATGCTAGAAATTTTACTTCAAATGAATGAGACACCTATATAAACAGAAAATATAGTAAATCGCACACAATAGTAGCTAGATGAAAGTTTCACAGGCCACACCAAAGTGCTCTCTCAATCTCTGTAGAAACCAAGCTTAAATAACTGAACAAATATTCTTTCTCAATGCTTCGAAACAGTTGATTTTGAAAACTTGAACATTCTGCTTTGTTGATTTTATTTGAAATCTTGGTACAAAATATTGCTTACTGAACAACGGGTATATGACAAAATCTAATTTGTACTTAAATGTCTTAATTCCCGATTCCAACTGCATGGTTAATTTTCTCATCATAATAAATCATTAAAATTAACCTAGAGCTCTGAGATTTTAAGTAATATGCCATAGGTTATCTTTACAGAAAGCCCATGTCAATTCAAAGAAGACATTTCAAAGCCAGTTTTGGTCATCTTGTGTTATCTTTAACATAAAAAATATGGTTACCTAGACAGGAAGTGTAGGCATACAGACTACTATAGTTTGCTTAGCAAACCCTGGGACGCTAATTTACAATTTTCTGCCACCTATTCTAATTCTTAAGGAAAACTCTCAACAATATTTAATCTAAATAGCTGACAATAGGCTATTTCATGTTTACTATTATAGCTATGTATGAGCTTTTAGAGACACATTTTGATCATTTTCTATGATATTTGATATTATATATATCAACATGTGGTTGATAATTTCATGTCTACTTTTACTGAGGACATACTCTAAGACATAATCAGTCTCTTGTTTTTCTTTATTTCTTATACCCCAAGCTTTCTTACGAATAAAAAAAATGGATAAGGTCTCACACAAGCATTGATTTATATATCATACAGAAATCTGTATCTATGAAAACCCTTCTCTGATGATTGGTAATCTTAATTTTGTAATATAATATGTATAACAGTCATGCAACCATCTAATTACTAGGTTCAGGGTAGCCATGAATAAGTCTTGCATCATATATAACATATATAGCCAGAAAAAAGCTGTGATTCTTGTATAGTAAAGTTAGTCCCATATATATCATGTAATATATAATTTGTCATCATGCAAGGGTTTTGGGGCCTCTGTGGCCGAGCTGGCAAAATCAACTGTCCGAGTCGTACATTTGCGGTTCCGAACAACTGAATCTTATCATTTTACTTGTCCGTGGACGAGTGAGAATTGAGAAGCTTCCCGATTTTTGACAGATATTCC
>JAULCC010624245.1:0-10152 GCA_032358795.1 Nuttallia obscurata | reverse complement strand
TCGTATATAATTAATCTATTTTGTTTTTTTCATGGTTTGTGATGGTCGAAAATAGGCCAGGTATATCTTTAAATTATGAAAAAGTTATGAGATAGGGCTCAGTTATTTTTGACTAACCCTTGTATTTACTTACACAGGCGGTTTTAAATCTTTATATCAGATGCTTTAAACTACGGAGTTAAAATTAAGATCTTAACTGTTTGTATTTCAAACCAACCAAACTGTTTATTCAGTCCAACAAATATGCCGGAAAATGGGCAGTTCGGACCAGTTCAGTTGATAAGGCTGAGTGCTTAAATTGAACTATTTCTCGGACATGTTTATAGGACTGCATTATATACACAATATCTGCTATGTAATTGTCAACTACAAACAGATTATGGGTTAAACACTTATACCATTTCCATATTTAGTTGATACTTTTATGTTATTTTGTTTGTCTCGTTATATTGTAAATATGTTGTCTTCATTGGTCTGATGACCTTTTGGATATTATTGAATAAAACACATTATATATAAAGTCTGCAAGCTATGTACCCTCAACGGATCATGCTAAGGGAAAGTTACAATTTGAATTGAATTACATCACTGTAAGTCTTACGCGAATAAAGACTTTAAAGTATAATTTCACACATTTCAACATCCGAGATTTGAAAGCAGTTGTATGCTTTTGAGTTTTGTTCATCTAATTTTGCCAATAAAGAATTTGGATATTGAATGACCTGAACTTGGATGAACACGTCGTGTTGATGTTCTTTGATGGTTTAACCTTTAGCCTGCCAAGGGCGACTGAGATTTTGCAAACAGCATGGATTCAGATTAGACGCCGAGTAACTCGGCGTCTAATCCGGACCTAAGCTGTTTGACACTCGGAATATTGGGCGATTCTGAATTTTAAAATTAAAGTAGACGACAGCTTTAGTAGACGACATTTTTTTCAACAGGCTAAAGGTTAAATATCCTACACACTCATGGATTAACTTTAAAAGACGAATAATTATAAAATAAACTAAACTCAAAAATAAAATGTGTCAAATTTAGATTTATGTCAAGGCAATCCGATAACTTTACTGCCATATTTCGTCAATGGAACAATAAAATGTTATGAGTCCAGTCATGGCTACACGCCAATAAACGAACACTGAGAAATTAACCTGCACTTTTATGCAAGGCAATTAACCTCATCTGATGGCTACCTTTACCACCTAACGGGACATCGCTATTATGAATGACTGCTAGATCACGACAAATGCGCTCAATCATCAGTATGGTCAAATCTATTTCGTTTGAATGACATAAAACGTCAAAATTAAACAACTGATTTCAAGAGTATGGCGTGACAAACGTTGCAATATTGTATACATCAAAATATTTGGTAGAAGATAAAAATAATGATCGTAAAACATATATTTGTTGTAAAAAAAAATATATTCATTCTTAAAAAATAATATTTTTCTAAAAAAATATATTTATTGTTAAAAAATAAAATATTTTTCTAGAAAATATATTCGTTGTAAAAAAAATAATTTCTTCGATCTTAAATATATTCGTTGTATCTTCAGAAAATAACTTGGTTCTATAATTTGCAAAATTGCATATTTTTAACAATGAATATATTTTTTAACAACAAATATATATTTTTGACAATTTATATATTTTTGACAATTATTATTTTTACCATCGAACAAATATTTTGATGTATATAATATAGCAACGTTTGTCACGCCATACAAGAGTTCGAATTTGCGAACTTTTGTGAGTTCGAGGACTGACAAAATAATGTTTATACTGGTTGATTTCAAATAATAGAATATTGACTTATGCACTTAAACGCTGTCCAATATTTAAAGAGAGGCATGTCGTAAATTGTACACATTAAGTGTTTCCTTGATAACATCAATAAAACCCTCGTCCTTGCTAGTTAAAATCATTATAGTCCACTGTCATAAAATATGTATTACAGTAGATCATAAATTTAGCCTCGAAAATTTTGTCAGTATACCACGAAAGACCGGTGGTGGTTTCCAAATTTCACATTTCAAACTTCAATCTTCAGACCTCAGACTTCAGACTTCAAACAAATTATCTATGAAGTCTGAAGTCTGAAGTTTGAAATGAGAAGTAAGAAGTTTGGAAGGTTAACACAATTACCAGTCGTACGTGTTTTAACCTCTGCTGAGGGCGACCGTGATATAATTTGCAAACAGCTTGGATCCAGATTGAACGCTGAGTAACTCGGCGTCTACTCAGGATCCACGCTGTTTGACACTCGGCAAAATGTTCCTTCTAATATTGGGCGATTCTGATGAATTTTAAAATCTAGGTAGACGACAGTTTAAGCACACGACATTTGTTCAACAGGCGAAGGGTTAATTTAACTATGTCACGTTACCCAGTAGTTTCTATAAGATTGAAAGCTTTGATGTAATACATACTAGTTTAATCAAAATGGTTTTCCATTCAGATTTTAATTGCATGATAAATTTAGCCATACTAGGGTTAACATAATAATATCTTGGGATATATATTTTATGTATAAATAATATATGTAAAGATATTATATGTATAGACTTTCCCTGCAATACGGCATTGGCAAATGCATTCCATAAGATAAGTAGCATTCAGTACTTGGTTGATATAGGTAGCCTTTTGACAAACAGTTGATCATCTTTTGATTTTATAATGTGTTAATATGTATGTGCGATTTGCAATGTGTGGAGGTGTATGTGAATCACACTGTGTTAAAATATATGCACTTAGCAATGTGCTTAAATGTATGTTTGTCCCACTGTGGTAAAATGTCATGTGATTTGCAATGTGTAAACATCATATGTGTTGCAATGAGCTAAGGTATGTATAGTTTGCAATGTGCTAAAATTTATGTTTCAATTGTGTTGAAATATATGCGGTTTACAATGTGTAAAATGTATATGTGTTGCAATGTGTTATAGTATTATATATGTAATTTGCAATGTGCTGAAATGCGTGTGTGTTTGCAATGTGTAAAATACATTTGTGTTGCAATGTGTTTAAACGCATGCGATTTGTAAGTATTAAAACTAATATTTGGTGCAATATTTTCAAATGTATGCGTGTTGCATTTAATGTATATATGATGCTATGTTTATAAATGTATGTATGTTGCTATGTTTTAAGTGTATGTATATTGATATGTTTTATAATGTGGGTATGTTGCTATATTTTTAAATGGATGTATGTTGCTATGTTTTTTAAATGTATGAATGTTACTTTGTTTTAAACATATGTGTGTTTCTATGCTTTAAATGTATGTATGTTGCTATGTTTTAAATGTATGTATGTTGCTATTTTTTAAATGTATGTATGTTTCTATGTTTTAAATGTATGTATGTTGCTATGTTTTTAAATGTATGTATGTTGCTTTGTTTTAAATGTATGTATGTTGCTATGTTTTTAAATGTATGTTGGTTGCTATGTTTTTAAATGTTTGTATGTTGCTATGTTTTAAATGAATGTGTGTTGCTATGTTTTTAAATTTATGTTGGTTGCTATGTTTTTAAATATATGTATGTTGCTATGTTTTAAAATGTTTTCATGTTGCTTTCTGTTAAAGTGTACGTGGGTTTGAAATCTAAAATGTATGTATGATGTGATTGTTTAATGTACATTTAAATATCCATACACAAAATATGTTACTGTTGAATATACAATCATGAGATGCTTGACTTCGTTATTTAGCAACACTCTGTCAATTTGATTAAATCGCCATTATGTTTTCAGCTAGAGAATACTGGATGAACCTAGGCAAAGATGAACTTCGAAAAGCCAAACAATCAAAACCCAATATCGCAGTTGCCAAGAACGCCATTCTCTTTCTAGGGGACGGGATGGGCGTGTCCACCGTCACGGGGGCGAGAATACTAAAGGGTCAAATTGCGGGAAAATCTGGAGAAGAAAGTGTTCTGAGTTTTGAAACTTTCCCCCATGTGGCCTTGTCGAAGGTAAATATATTATCCCTGTCGAATCTGACAAAGCTTGTATAGATTCTAAAAAATCTTTTTTTTCACGAATGTGGTCTCTAGCGATATTGTTAATTGAAATGTAACACACATGTTCTCACTTGAAAACCACTTCATATGTTAGCTATTGCTTTAAAAGCATTTATAATTTGGACAGAATATTTAAAGCGTCTCTGAATAAGAATCAACTTCAAGGATCATATAGATCTACGCATTTCTTTAGGCATTAATGGGATATATTCGAAAATAAATTGAATTTTCTCTCTCTCCCCCTCACCCCGAGAATATTTCCAATTACTGATTTAAAACTCCAATTAAATGTGATAAGCCATCAACGATATTGTGACATCATATATATGACGTTTAATGCGAAGTTGTTTTCATTTTCATTTAAACAATTGCTAATTATAAGAAAACATCTACCATTGAGGCTAACGGGGCTACCACGGAACTCTTTTTGTTTGTATCTAAAGAAAATTGAATTTAATCTCTCTAATTAAATTTAAGTTTGTTAGGTTATTGTGATTTAACGAAGTTTAAACAGTATTTCAGTTATGTCACATATTCAGTCATAAGCTGCGGAAGACCCCAGTGGATATCTATACATTATTTCATGCATGGCGAGCACCCGTGTAAAACAAACGACCTACTGCAAGCCAGCTGGAAAGCTTACTTATGCTGTATTATAGCTAGGGCGATACAGAATTAAATAAGATTCTAAATATTTGTTCACTTGCTAAATCAGTGAACGCAGTGACAGACTGGCCGCGTGTAAACAATAGCAAGTTCAACATTAGGTTAGAAAAATACCTCGTCATTGTCACACGACACCGGAAGATGGTCAGTAACAATCGTAACACCCTCGGATCTTTTCTAACGAAACAGACAATTATTTTATTTCTAACATAAAATTCAAACAAACCCAAGATTACTATACTATTGTTTTTCTTGGCATCCTTAAAGTTTAACCACCTTAGGTTGCCCGCGTTTCGTAAAAGTTCATGGTGATGATTATTTATGATTATTTATTCGTAGAACTAATGCCCCTGCTGATCCCTGAAAGCAGCCACCAGCTTTTGAGAGTTGTTTATGGGCTATCCCATGCTGGTGTTGTCGAGCCAGTTGGGTTTTAAAGAAACATACACATCCATCCTGAAGTATGTTGTGTTATGTTGAACAGCTGAACAAAACAAATTTTGTTAGCTCAAGTTACATTCGTAACACATAGTTTTACAGTTTTGATTATATTAGAAACACTTATGCACACATGACATGGAGGATATTCTCTTGTTTTGCAGACATACAATCAAGACGTTCAAACCGCTGACTCAGCGGGAACGGCAACAGCCTATCTTACCGGTGTCAAAACCAACCTAGGCGTCCTTGGAGTGGATGGGCGGTCACGCCTCGGAGATTGTTCGTCCCTAGCAGGAACCGAACTGGAATCAATTTTAGACTGGGCTCATGCTAAAGGTGAAAACCGTTTTTTCCCTTTGGTAGAAAATACAAAGTACTGAGTTAAGTAAATCCAAAGTAATTATAGAATCAGCCTGTTTGTTTTATTATGTATCTTTATGCCAACTAAACCTAATTGCCGTCACAGAGAGAGAGAGAGAGAAAGAGAGAGAGAGAGCCCGAGCCGGTTCTTCATATGAGGGAAAGCACGTCTTTTCAATACACTCTATTTTAAAATCTTAAGTTTGTCTCAGCCGGGAGTCGAACCCATATCATCTCGCATCGGAAGTAAACCTGGTTGTCTAAAAATGACGCAAACACCAAATTTTCTAACTCGGCATTCTCCGTAAAATCTCATCTGCAACAAATAAGATATGGCAGGAAATCATTTGAGATATCACGCTTCAAGAATGTATGATGAATAACCGGTATGGTTCCATTGTCTGTGCGCTATTAGATATGCTATAAAAAATAATTTAGCTTTTCTTAAATTATGACTTTGGCTCTAAGGATTGAAAACACGGGACCTTTATTATGAAATAGGATTGGTTTTTTAAAAAATGTCGCTTTTCAGAAAATGGTTATTGTAATTTATTTACTGACTGAATTTTAAGTTATCATCACTACGCTCTAATACGAGTGACACCATTATCTGAGTTATATGCGGCAGTGAAAACAACATTACTGATATTGACCATAATACTTAACCTGTATTTGCGTACCTTTTGATACGAACATGAACTCATCAATACATGAATAAGTTTAGTTTTGTTTAAACTGCAGCTTGAATACATACTTTTCGAGAAAATTCCGTGGCTATAATCAGTATTTAGTGTCCACTTAACCCTAAGCTTGCTGAAAAAAATGTCGTCTGCTGAAACTGTCGCTAGCCTTATTTTTAAAATTCATCGGGTTCGTCTAATATTGGGAGAAACAAATGACCTAGTGTCAAACAGCTTGGATCCGGATTAGACACCGAGTAACTCGGCGTCTTATCCGGATCCAATTTTTTTTGCAAAGTCTATCACAGTCGCGCTTATCAGGCTGTGGGTTAAAAATTGTTTTGCATTTATGTATCTTTCTTCATCTATCTTTTTGCATCACAACTGTTGAGAAGATATATTTCCAACCTCCCCTTACATATTACATAGCAAATATTAAAATTATGAAAACTGAGATTGCTAGAAAATAATCTGATTACACATTTTTTTTACAACCAAATCCATACCACGCTCTACGGGAAGAGTACTGGAAGCCTGAAAAGTTCAGTTAGCTGTAAATCCTATGTTTTAAAATTATGATTTGTTTTTGTAACGAGTAAAACATGGGATTCTTGACATATGAATCTAAAACTTAACACCTATACAAGTGTTTTAAAACATAACACCTATACAAAGTATACGGGGAGCCTCATGTATTATATTATCAACTTATGTTGTCAGTTTACTCTCTATGGAAAATTTTATATATAGATAGTTAGTTAAAATGATGAATGTGCAATGTTGCATTTTAAAACAGAACCATACTTGATTATGAAACAAAAATATAGGGCTCATTTGATATAGAATATTTCTATTTTAAAACGAAAATTCTCACATCTTTTATTGCTATTTCGGTGTCTGTTTTCAGGAAAATCTGTTGGCATAGTAACAACGACCCGGATAACACATGCCACTCCTGGCGCCCTCTATGCAAAAACGCCACACAGAGAATGGGAATCTGACACGGATATGATAGATATGAATGTCACCGGCCCTTGTGTGGACATTGCTAGGCAACTTGTTGATAATAACTACAATATAAGGGTATGTTTGTAGATTTATTGTATACTATGATATCGGTCCCGTTAAGTCAGCACTGAATGAATAATGAAGACAAAAGTCATATAACATACGTAATATTTGATACTTTAAAACACTTTTTTCACACAACGCTAAGAACGGAACAACTTGTGTTCGATTAAGTCCAGTATTGCGGGTATTTTGTTTATTCATAGAATTACTCCTAGAGATAGTTGTATCTTCTATATCATATTAAACAATTAACGGTGTTTTGAATTTTCCTTCGAAAATATCATTATTTTCTGTCTTTAATTGCGAATAGAAAGCGATGATTTTCATATGTTTACTGGTGTTAAGCAAATGGAAAGCAATTCGAAAATAACTGAATGATCCCTCTAAATAAAACCACAGACTTATAGTTCTTCAATTGTAAAAAAGAATAAGAAAATCTGCAAGAACGTGCAACCTAGCTAGCACTTGCAGAACTTGCAACAGTGGACGTCATAAGTTCTCAATCAAATTCAATTGCAGTTTAGTGTATTTTCTTATGTTTGTTTAAATGGGCGCTTTATTAGTCATACCGGAATTGAAAGGCCATGTAGCGTCATTTTCAAGCTTTTTATTGTGAGGGTGTATACTTTTTAAACGAGTATTGAACTTAAATCAGCCATGGTTTCAGTTACTTGTATGGTATCTTCAACAACAATACACACACAAACGTAATACGAGAAAAATATATTTCATCTCGATGTATATGAGAAGCTGATTCTCAAAGTATGCAACAAAACATATAACATATAAATGTGTGTACGGTGCTTTTCATCGATGTATTAACTTTGAATCAACTGGATTTCGCTCTCATGGAATAGCTGAAAAGCGAAAATGCTTTTCACATTCCAATAGGAGAGAAACAAATGTTTTGCTGCAGATGTCCTACTTGAGCCGGCTACTTTTTCTTAAAAGAGAGACTGTTGTTATATTCCAGCTGTAATGATTTCTGCCTGCACTCACATAGATCAGCAAAATGAAGAAAAAGGTCCACAAAAAGCCTGCTATAACGAAATCAAAACGACAATTATTATAATGTCTTGTTTCTGGCCTCCAAACAGAGAAATAAGATACACATTTGTTCTTTGCCTCTGCTAAACCCCTTCACTGCCTTACCCCGAGTTTTAAGTCATATGCAAACAGCTTGGATCCGGATGAGACACCGAGTAACTCTTTACTGCCTTCGATACTGTTTACGATCAAAATTATTGGGCAAGCTAAATGTATATTATATAAATGGAAAATTGTTGGATGTTGTAAAAAGTTTGTATAATAATGCCAAGGCACGTGTTTGTGTTAATGGATCGAAGTCCATTTATTTCCTATGCATGATAGGGGTAAGACAGGCTTTTTGTTTTGGAAAAGTGAGACATTAATTGTATATCTGAAAGAATATTGCAAGGATCAACTTCTTTCCAACACAATTATCCCAATTTCTACATGTACATGTACACATACCATAGATAAGTCTATTTGAGTTTATTGCAGGTAATACTTGGTGGCGGTAGGACGAAGTTCCTTAGAAATAGTGACATTGATCCCGAAACGGGGAAGAACAGTACGTACGCGAGAAGTGATGGGCGTAACCTGATTGAGGTAAGAAAAACAAAATATCACTGAAATAAGCATTGTAGAATCTTATTGTTTGCAGGGTTCAAATGTAGTTGTAGTAGATGCAAATCTACCATTCATTTTATGAAAGAGTCGGTACATCGAACTCTTTTTTTTTCGAACTGCTTCGAATAAGGATATCGGAAACGTGCAAACCCTAACCCTTACCTTGAAACAACATAATCTAGTGCTAAATTCATATTCCTATGGCAATGTTATGACAAAAGAGTTTCATGAAGATCGACCAAACAAGCTGCTAGAGTGTTTTAAAGGCAAATGTTGATATTGCCGGACGCCGTACGGTCGAATGGACGGACGGTGATCTATACTTTTCCTTTCTTCTTTAACATTTATACATCTGTTCCTGTATATAAATAAATGTTTACGTGGACGCACACCTCACAACACGAAAAAGCCATTTTCCATTAGTCTCCTTCAGCGGTGTAATTTTACTAATCACTTAAACGCTTGCGGTGACACCTTTGAAATCTTGTCAATTGTCCTCTATGACAATATCCAGATTCATGTTGAAAAGAAACCATGTTTCAAAGACGAACGAACAGGCACATCTTATTACAATGAAAATCGTCCCATTAAATAAACTATGTTGAAGCTGCAAAAGTAGAAACTAGAAACATCTTATTTATTCATTGAACTGCTTAGATTGAGATATTTTTTTCTTATCTGATATATCCTCTGCTTATGTTTACATTCATTACTTTTCGAAAGAATTAAAGAAGTGAAAAAGCAACTATAGCAATCTTCATTATCAAATTATCATGCAACTAGGTTGTTAACCTCCGTTACGCAGGCAAGCTCGGCAAAGAAATATTGCAAACCAAATGTTCAATATGTTCAAACAAACACACATTGCAAAACATATACAACGACTGCAGTCGTTTTTGTGTGGATTGACCTGACTTGTCCATCTTTGCATTGGAGGGGAAAACGCCCTGGTGGCTTTTGATAGAACCACTGAATCATTAGCTAGATTGACAGCGAGCGGTGAAGGGGCCAGCTGAGCGCATGTCAACATTTTTAACCACCAATTAACAGGGACTCGTATAATAGGTGGATTATTTAGCCAAGTAACACTTCTAGAAACATTGATACGCGTTATTTTTTAAAAGTAAGAAAGTATGACATGTTGCACTATTATCTATGATGTGCATCACTTGTTTTCAGGACTGGATGAGGAAACAAAGGGAGTTAAATCGTTCATACAGGTACGTTTGGAATGCCTCGGAGTTTAACGCAGT
>JAULCC010624223.1:0-17459 GCA_032358795.1 Nuttallia obscurata | reverse complement strand
TTTATATATAACAACAGATTTATGTTAAGAAAGAATGAGTGTTTTGTAAAAGATAAATATGCAATATAAACCACCAAGAGATTTACGTTAATGAGTGTTCTATAGAGAGACACTACAGCAGTATATATCAAAAAAATTTTTTTGTTGGTAAAGATTGAATGTTCTGTAAGAGACAAGCTGCAGTACATACATGTATCAAATAACAGATTTGTGTTTTCAGATATTTAGTATCGGAACACAATAATATTATTTGAACTGTTAAAAATATAGTTAGAATATATCACAGTTCAATGATGAAATAACATAAAATACATATTTTTTTCAATTTGACTGTCTTTTCTAGTACTTCTATATATCTTATTTAATATAACGACATTGCTCGCTACACAATTTATCTGAAAGACAATCATTTGAATATATGTGTTTGAATGCCAGCCTTGCTTTTTAAGTTTACGTAATTCATCTGTTTGTCCATTTCAGGAAGCGTGTCGCCCTATCCTATGTCCCACCGGCCAACTTCGGGCAGTAAATGGAAGTTGCATCTGGCCTTTCGCCAAAATATATGACAGTACAATCATCCTACGTTTGATGCTAACTCCTGTGTATCCGATTCATACGAATGGGATTGAAAATCTATTAAATCCGAAATCTTTGTTCAATTATCCGGAATGGCTATTATCTCCCTGGCCAAATATCTGGAGGATTGTTAGGATATATTACGATATAAGCTCTGGAACCAACCCCTCTATCAACCACCTCATTGTTGTGCAAGACGTCGCCCTGAAAGCAAGGTCGATTCAAGACATGCTAAAAGAAATAAAACATAAACTCAACATGAAATGGAAAGCAACAGTCGGCAACAGAAATTTTGACTTTTACCAAAGTTTAAGTCCTTCAGTTAAGAACCTTACACCCCATTTCTTTTACTCTAACATTGCTCAAACAGCCTGGGAGCGTAGAAGTTTGTCCCTACTGTTTGTTACTAGAGTCCTTTATGAAAAAACGCTATACGTTACAAAGATGTTTTTCTGTGACCAAATAGAACTTGATGGCAGTGAGTATACGTTTGATGCCAACAGAGATGTTTTATTTTACAATAAAACAAAGCAATTCTTTCTCGATGCTGAATTCACAATAGCCTACAATACGTACGGCAGTTTTACAGTCAAAATGTGTCTTGAAAGTTCTGGATTCACAAGATATATCTCTCGAGGATGCAGTTTGGCCCAGAGCGGTGGTCTGATGGTGATGATGATGCTGATGATAATGCTGATGATGATTTAAGGGTGGGAGTAAATTTGCTTTTACACATACTTTACAACGTGATTGAAATAAAAATATCAACTTGTATGAAGATAAATCTTTGAAATGTTTTAGAGAACTGACATTGTATCGCCAAACGTTGGACACTCTGTACGATGACCTCAATAAGTGTCTATCATTTACGTATGACACAGAGGTAAATTTAATAAATAAATAAAATGGCATTCATTTAGCTATCCTTTTCGAAAGTTAAGACATAATGATATAACTGATATCTATTTATCTATATATTATTATTCATCCCAACCATATATATTACATGTAGTACATGTAACACAGAACATCTATGTATTGGATGTCATACAATTTGTTGGTTGGCATGAACAGCCGCTTATGTATACCAAATTCAATATTCACTTGCAAAACACTACTTCACAAAATGTAAAAATCATGAATAAATAAATAAATAACAATTAAACAATGTAGATAGAATTGACGGATAGGGGAATGGGGGAAAAAGAGAACTGAAATATTCTACTAAGCTCGATAGAATAAGGAAAGACGATCAAGATGAAATGCACGTCTCCCGGTAATCTCTAACTTTTCAACATTCAAGCAAAACACTGACACATAAGGACAAATAGTATTGAATAAAGATGTCAATAACAACTTCTTTTATGGTTTAATTAAATTTTTTAAGCCTGTAGTACATGTAAATCGGTGTACTGATTTAAACAGTTTTAAATTGTTATATACGGGAATACTTTCATTACCATATAACAACAATCTAGTACTTAAAAGACTGTTTCATGGAACATTTTAAATTGCCGATTTGCGAAATATCTACATTGAAAGAATCGGATTCCAAGCCTTTTTGCATAGTCTATCACGGTCGCGCTTAGCATATAAAAGTTAAGTTACACAGACGCAAAACAAGACATATGTTAACTGTTTAAATCGTTCCTGGTAGAAAAAACACCCCATGAATCTCTAAATAGAGCATTTTATCTTTCGCAAGTTTAGATTGAAAGCTATTTCGGATTAAAGATTGTATGGATTTAAATTAACAACCTTTCAGTTTTCAACTTATCACAGAATCACTAAAGAACACTCTTGTTGTTATTTAAAGGAGTAGTATTAAAGGGGGTTTCCCTAAAACTTTCTAAAGAGTATCAAAAGTATGTACATCCGATGTATCTATAACTACAGATAAACTAACGTAGAAAATTTGAAAAACTTCCCGTTATTAAATTTAATTTATGGTAAAAATCACTGTTGAAAATGGCCGTGGCCGATGTTATTCGCGATTTTGAATGATTTCATCACTGTTTTAGTTATTTTCAGATGGTTTTCCGATACCGTCTATCCAAATATTGTCGAACATTCTATTTGCATAAGGCGATATTTGAAAATGTATTCCGAGCAATCACGTAGAACCGCGCCAAATTCAAATGGTTGTGATTGTCTTCAAGACAAATTACTACTGTAACATCTTAAAAAATATTTTTTCATGGCCATATTCAAACCTTTCCTCGGTGCGATATCATTTTATCTTATTCATAGTATTTATAATTCATTTTGTGAAAGTCTTGTAAAACAATATAGATCTACTTAAATATTTAGGGAAATTCCTTTAAATCCGTGTCTAATCGTGATTTTAGTTGTTTTTTTTGTAACAAAATTCTGCTGTATGTTATGTCGATATGTAAATGTCATCGTTTTGGTTTGGTTTGAATAAGAACAGCACCGCAACACTCTTTAAGTTATAGGGTGCCATGAAGGAAAACTTGTGCGATCTCATTTACATCGAGATAAAAATATGGGGTATGGGATCAACAACTTAATACCTGCTAGAAAATCAGAGATGCGGAAACTCCAGATGAACGTTCAAACCCCTATTAGTCGCCTCTTACGATGCAATGGTCCAAATTCTTGTGCTACATAGGCACGCCCCAGGCCCACATGGGACCAAATGTCTTCGGTGTATTAGCCTTAAAATCAATCTAGCAAGGGTGTGGCCATCTTGAAATAAGATTCCAGATGCCTTTGGTTTGGCAGAATTAATGGAGGAGTTCCAATTCGTGTCTACTATGAGTCATTTGCGAAACGTCTTATTAATGTGTAACTCGCCATTGTTGTTGTTGCCTCTAAGTTGGGAAATATTGGGGATTCGGAATTCTCGTTAGTCATTGGCAATAATCGGTAATAATCGGTAATGCATGTAGTTGTTTGAATCACTACCCTAGTTTAATTGGGTTGAGTCACAGTTTGCAACACCACGGAGTTCGTTCTTCCCGTAATACTGCTTTAATTGTAAAACGTTCATGATCGCGGTTCTTCGTTAAAAACTTCAAACTTATAGTTTTATAAGAATTCAATGACGACATGAACGCAAACGGTGACGCGGGCAAATCAATGAAAGCACACAATTCGTCACTCATTGCTTATCATTACATTTTTGCAAGTTTGTTTTCAATTTCTATGTAACCTTAACCACACGCGAAGTTCGAAGTTTTAGCTTTTTTGTAAAGGGTAACAACGCGGGTTGGTTTTGTAGCTTGGAATAGCCTGTTGTCGCAGTAGGTGTTACCCGCCGTAAGTATATAAACCCGCGTATTAAATAAATTTCGATGAAATGAAGAAAACGGAGACTTATACGGGTATTTTCTTAACATTTACTGTTTTGAAAACAAAGTAGTTTTATTAATCTGTGTTGATGAGGTTTTATTTTTAATTTTAAGAATTATTTTCAAACACACATAAAATTACTTGCATCAAAACAATTTTCTTTATTAATTTCAATCCGGGTTTTTACCGAATCACTCTACAGTATATCAGTTCATTGACATTTACCATCATGTTTGCCAAACTCTTGACCAAAACCAAATTTCATGTATACTTTTTTGTGATATATCCAAGGCATTTGATAGAGTTTGGCAGAGAGGGTCTCCTATTCAAACTAATCCAAAATGGTATAGATGTAAATTATTGAAATGGCTAACACGTTATCTTGTAATAGGCAGCAAAAATCAGTTATTCAGTCTGTAGTTTTCAAATTTACAGCCTGTTTCTCCTGGGGTACCCCAAGGAGTTGTGCTCGTCCCACTGCTCTTTTTAATCTATATTAAGTTAATGACATCAATGAATCTTTACTAAATCTTACAGAATTATATGCAGTTCTCTGAACTGTTCAGCATTTTCAATCCAAGATGTTGAAGACATGCTTAATCTGTATTTTTTTAAATCTCACTTTGGGCAAGTAGTGGCTTGTGAATTTCAACCCAGACAGAACAGAGACTATCATCCATAGTTTGAAGAAAGAACAAAACCTTTCATGCCTTGTATTTGATGATACTGAAATCTCTTTTGTAGAAAATCACAAACACTTAGGAGTCACTGTAAGTTAAAATGGGCAGTGGTCATTTCATATACGCAATATCTTTTCTTCAGCTTCAAAAGTTGTTAACATCATGAGGAAGTTAATATTTACATTATCTAGAACTGCTCTGAACCAAATTTATTTATCTTATATAAGATCAATATTAGAATATGCATCAATAGGTTGAACTAAAAATGATATTGAATCAGTTGAAACACTCCAACATGAAGCTGCACGCATAGTAACTTGTTTAACTAGATCTGTTAGTTGGGCTAATTTATACCAGGAATGTTGTTGGGAGTCCGTGATGAAAAGAAGAGAAACTCATGAATTATGTTTTATGTATAAATGTTTTAAAAATATGACACCTTGTAATAATGATCTAATTCCTACCTCTGTTGAAGAACAGTCCGAATCTATCTTGGGTGACAGACAAAATATTTTAACTATTCCAAAAAGATCAGCCTTTTTTAAAAAAACATGTATATGTTCACCGTCTACCATGGGTTTATGGAATTTATTAGAAATGAATCTAAGACAAAATCCTACTCTTTGTGGGTTTAAAAATGCATTCGAGTCTCTTTCACCAAATGATAAAGTTGTGACCTAGTATCTCCATGGTAACAGGCACTTAAGTGTCCTTCATGCCAGGATCAGAAATAACTGCAGTAATCTGAATGAGGACCTTTACCACAATTATTTAAGACCAAATCATTCATGTACATGCAATGAAGACGTTGGAAATGCCTATCACTTCTTCGTTGAATGTAATTACTACAGAGAACAAGAAGGAGAATTGTTCAGACAAACAATAACATTTCTAAAGTGCTCTGTGCTGACAAAAATCTGATTGTAGACCAAAATATCCATAGTTTGACGCTGTTAGCAAAAAATTAAAACTATTTTAATCTCGTTGTCTATTTTATTTTATTTTTTAATAAAGGAACAAACCTTGAAAACCCAGAAACTCAATAAATTATATACCTCATTTATGATTAACTTCTAATTTAACTGTCAGTTGATACTGGAACACCTTGGCTGAGTGAACTTTCCCTCTCTCTCTCTCTCTCTCTCTCTCTCTCTCTGTCTTTCTCTTTCTCTCCCTCACTCTTTCTCTCTCTCTCTCTATCTCTTTCTCTCTCTCTCCCTCTCTTTCCCCTCTCCCTGTCTCTTTCTCTTTCTCTCTCTTTTTCTCTATCTCTCTCTCTTTCTCTCTCTCTTTACCTCTCTCTTTCTCTCTCACTCTCCTTCTTTCTCTCTATCTCTCTCCCCTTCTTCTCTCTCTTTCTCTCTCCCTCTCTCTTTCCCTCTTTCCATCTCTCCACATGCTAGATTGTAGTTTGTTTCCGTTTGTAACAAGAATAATATTTATCTGATAGTTTATGTTAAAACTTATATTATTTTCCCTTTTCCTTCCTTTTTTCTGCATTTTTTGTTGAGGAAAGGACTAAAAACTTAAGATATAAAAACATTATTTAAACTTTAATTATCTTGCTACTGTTTAAATGTTTGTTGCATTCATTTGAGGAAGGGCATCATCTAAGTTGGTAGAACGTGTAGCCCAACCCCTTTTTCTGGTCATAAAGAGAATAAATATGTAATTCAACTGAACAATACAGAAGGCTTGTTATATCACTCCAAGACCGGAAGTTATATGATAAATACTGATACAAAACTGAATTGTTTTCGAAAGTCAGACTGACTGACTATTGCAATGTAACAGATGCACTAACGACTGTCGATTTCACCACCTGCTGAATTTTGATTATTACGACATAATTCAATGACACAGTTAATCTTAAACAATATAATCCTAAGAAGGTTATACATGCACATTTGGAGGATCTAAATATATTTAGAGTGTTCATCAAACATCGTATTCAAAACAACTTGACTGAAAAACATATCACACGAGTGTCATATGATTTTAGTCAAATGATTTCGTAAAAATGATATTGAATAAAAACGAATGTAAGATTCTATATATCACATAAAGATGAATTTTAAGAAATTGCACAACTATACACACTAGACAAAACGTTCCCCGTATTAGAATCAGAATCAGAATGCGACGTCATAACAATGCTCTGATGACAATTTCGTGATATGCAACATCAACAGATGGTACCTCGTCAGACAAAATTTAGAGCTTGTTTCAGGTTACATTTATGTAACTGATTACATATGGTTATCACGTCACTGCTATATGTCACTCCCAGAAGCCAACTTATGTGATAAATCTACTGCTGTTAAAAACAGTTGATAAATCTAAAGCTACAATAACCAAAATTCTGTTAAATGCTCAATTATAACCTCGGGCATGCATGTCGTAATTTTATTAAGTTCGTTTACACGGAAGTCGGAAATCTTTGTAAATTTTCAAATCTTTTTTTTCTCGATAGAGAATAATTCTGTGGTGCATTAGGACTACTTCGAACATTTACTCAAAATAACCATCTCTACTAGCTTGCCGGAAACCGTTCAGAAAATTCGAATATAGTCCGACATACATCAAACAGGCTGAACATAAGCACCTTGAACTAAAACTTGTTTTATAAGTGTTACGTCTCTTTCTGTTATATGGTGCCATATAACCTATACAGTGTTGCGGTGCCGTAAAATCCAATTCAATCAATCAACCAACTTTCTGTTTAATGGACGTCCGTAAAGGTTGGAATTGGATATAGATAACTCTTCTGTATAACTCCCTGGTTCTTTGGCGTACTCAGTGTATAGCTCTGATATACGGGGGACTGTTTGATTGCTTGTTTGTTTGGAATTTAACGTCGCTTTAACAGTATTTCAGTCGTATCGCGACGTCCAGCTAATTACAGGTGGAAGAAAGCCCTGGGGGATCTGTGTGTACTATTTTAGGTACAGAGTACACACGGATAGAACCACCGACCCACCGCAAGTCAGCTGGAAGGTTTCCTCACTTGAAAAATCCGAAGTGCCCAGACCGGGATTCAAACCCAAACCCATAGCGGTAACGGGCTGAGACGGGGGTCTGAACCCCAACCTAAGGACAAAAGAATTAAGATTAAAAATATAAACGACAAAGAAACAACAATAAAAACTTTAATATACTAACGAAAACATATATTGGCCAAACGTTGATTAAATAACAATAATAAAGCAAGTCACTGACCAGTTATATCTAACTGTTTTCACATTACATCTTCAATAAATTTAAATATCTACAGTTTTTGAAAAACTAGATTTGGTAAAAAATATATATGATAAATGTTATTCCCATTATTAAAATATTATAAAATTATCTGTTCGAAGCATGTAGATAAAGAATAGTTGTTTGTTAACTCTAAGTCAATTTCTGTTATGATTTAAGCAAAAGGAAAATGATAACACAACAATCTTTACCAGTAAGGACACTATTCAACTTGTATTAGGTTTGACTACATTTATGTGTCTTCACTTAATAAAGTTGATAGAGTTCAACAGAATTAAGACTTTCTTTGATATATTTCTAATGTTTTAATCCACTGAGAATACTGGTGCAATGCATTCAGAATAACTCGATCATTTCTAAATATATGTTATTTGCAGCCTTAGCTTGCCTGGATAACCTCGAAGAGTTTTATCCTTAGCAATATCGTCGAGAAGTGTTGATCAGGGTGTCGCATACATGTACGTCACGAAAATATACAAGCACATAACTTCAACTCCCGAATATTCAGTTTCAATCTGGCTTTGGGTACAAAATATACATAATCTAATTTATTTTTTATTTTTAAAACAATATTTTAAACACAGAGAAACTGCAGAAATTGCAGGAAATGGGCAAAAAAAAAAACTGACAAAAGAAATATCAGGAATGCAAATATCTGATTCTGCGAACAATTTTGCACATAAACGAATTTTGCACTTAAATGAACTGGAAACCTACAAATAAGAACGTCTTCAAACTTCACGGTACATGTAGTATAGCTGATTTTCCTCATTGGCAACTCCCATCGTTCATGCCCCGAGGCTTAGCATATTGACAGATTGACTGTTGCGCTATTTTGTCAGTCGCCAAAATCGCCTAAGCAGGATCAAGCATGCTACCGAGGTTGGCAGTGTGCATGTTTCGTTGAGAAGCGATTTTCTCTGATTAAGCTGCTTACAAGCTTTATACGGCTTTGGGGGAGCGATAACAGTATCAAACCAACGTTTAAACTGGAACGATGTTGAGGTTATACATAAAATATGCGAGAGGAACCGCTAGTATGATGTTGAATCTATTATGACCTTGACCTGAAAAACATAATAGAAAAGTGAAAATGACATAGGTGACTTTTATTTCAATATCTGCCTTATTGTATCCGAAAGGTCATATATGATACAGGATATGTATTTATCTTTTCGTGTGGTACGGCAATTTAAAACGCCGATTAGTTGTCCCATCCCAGGACATACTTATATGTATATAGTATTTGTATTGTACAATGTACGAAGAAATCAGTTCAAAGTAACCTTCAACAATGCGCATAGTTGCCATTTAATACAGCATTTATGTGAAGTGTTGTATTAAAAAGCTTGCATATCACAGTTGGATGAAGGGCGAAGATATAACATGAAGTTATTGTTGCACATATTTAATATCAGAAAACTTTAACGATATTATCAGACTAACCACGTCAACTCATTGTGTGAAAGTTTGACGTTGACTTGGGAAGTCCGGAAAAAATTCCGTTGTATATCTTGTTTAATAATAGTAAAGCCACATAGTTGGAACAGTTGGGTATAATCTTATGTTCGCATAGACGTAGACGTAAGTATGTCCTTTACGAGAACAGGCTAAACATTCAAGTTCCGCTGTGCATTCAAGCTCCGATGAGAATAAAATGTCGGCCAACTGAATTGTAACCCCTATTTAGCCCATAGTAAAAACAGGCAAAATTTCAAAACCAGCTTTCACTATCGAAAAGGATGCCAGCAATATATTCATTGTTTATCAATTCTGCCATCATTTGTTTATCAATGAATCACAGAAAAACATTTTGTATTGCTCTTAAGAGGTGCTTTTCTTAGCCATCCGTAGATGCAAATCGTCTTGAAAAAATCATCATAAAAAAGCATTCATTAAAAAGACAATAATCAAAAATATATATATAGAAAGGCAGACTTTTTGTCACTAATTTAACAAAGCACCAATTGGAACTGGTGCGAATGACGTACTCACACTTAGCTGGATATTGAGGTGTGTTTGTGTATTCAAGACACAGCCAATTGCTAGCTGATCATCCGCTGTGCAGCATCCAACCACCTGTGTGAATAAATGCCACTAACGAACTAACAGCTAGCTGGTTACTGTATTAGTCCTACTTAATTTTTTTATTCTGGAATACACAGAGAGCTCAGATATTACAATGTTATTTTCCCCTAACGCGTATTCCTATTTATCTAGCTATAAGTATATATGACCTTAACAGCGATAAGGCCAATTCCAATGCCTCTAAGCTTTTGTAACAGAATGTTTATGATATATTGTAACTGTTTATAATGTAAAGGTCAAATAAATATATTATTCCTCGCATAAATGTGTCCCTTCATTATCTAAATAATCGTTTGCAGTCCTTAAAACAGCATAATTTCTCATAAGCCTCTTAGCGGCCCGCTATCTAACAATGGTCACCGGTTATCATTTTTGATAGCGGGCCGTAGCGTCAATCGGGAGTAATTGTAGCTAGTCGGTCCATTCTGTTAACTCACTCCGTCTTTAGTTTAATAATATTTTATTGCCAATGTTACATTTCTTTCCAATACAAGATATATTAATTTAACATTCAAAAATGGATTTAACTTAAAGTAATACAACATTAGTTACAGTTTTCTCCACTTCGTCATATTATCCTATCTATGATATCCTACACGTCTTTACACCGAGTCAGAAAATTTAACATTTTATTCTATATTTTCTTGAATTCTTATATAACATGAGTTTTGAAAATCAGTAAAATGTAATTTACTTGTTTGTTAGACGTGAAATAAATAGTTGGTATGAAATGCAGATATTGAGAGCTATACACCGTTTTGTCAATGTGAATATTGCAATGTAATGTGGATCGGGATGAGTGCGAGTTTGCATTAAAGGGAGATAATCCTAGATACACGGTGGTTTCCGTTTTGCCGTTGTTGAATACATGTATATACACGATAAAAAATGTTTTTATTAATTATATCTTCTAATTTTGATTTTTGCTTCTAACAACATTTGTGTTACGTTGTCAAATAATGACTTTTGAAAAGTGGGCAGACTGTACAGTTACTATCATTCAATGCCATCAGTGGCGTGTACAATTTCTCATATGGTTTATGGTATATACGTCTTCTTTCACCATTAAAAGCTCTTATGATACAAATAGTACCGTTTAGATTTAAAATAAACTCACAAACAAACGTACTTTATTTAATTTTCCCTTATGTTTTACAATATATATTTATTTAAGCCCTGATCATGTTCCCAAATCAACTCAGTGCGTAAATTTGTATGTTATATAACTCTTCTCCCATATGTAAAATGAAAACTAACATTGTGTTCACCTGAAAAATAATCACATAATAATTATATGAACTATATTTATTGCATTCTTTGGCACATTTTATTTTGTCTGTTCTGTTCTGAAATACTGGTATGTATGAATACATAAGGCTGCATTTCAAATTTACTGAAATTTAGTTTTCTTTCTTGACAATTATACTAATTGAAAAAACATAAAACTATTTGAAAAAAAACAACAACAACGTGACTAGACTCAACCAGTGTAACTATTAATGTTTTAATCATTCCGGGCAGTTTATTAATTTAACATATCCTATGATGAAGCTAAATAAACTTAACACGTGCTGTGATGAAAATTAATTAAACTTAATACGTGCTGTGATGTAAATTAATTAAACTTAATACGTGCTGTGATGTAAATTAATTAAACTGAACACGTGCTGTGATGAAAGTTAATTAACTTTAATACGTGCTGTGATGAAAGTTAATTAAACTTAACACGTGCTGTGATGAAAATTAATTAAACTTAATACGTGCTGTGATGTTAGTTAATTAAATTTAGCATGTGCTGTGATGAAAATTAAGTTCACGAAGTTCTTTTACCTCTAACAAGTAACTAGCACATTTGGTAATACTTATAATTGAGTGAGTTTACAACAACAATTTGAAATAAGGTTTTTTTCTCCCGTTTTTCGTTATAGATTTTACAAACTCGGGGTAAATAGTAATAGTGTATAATTGCTTTATACAACATGTGTCTCATAGCAAAACATTTAAACATACACTATTACATATTACCAATCACGTGATAAGTGAGTGTACATGTACCAAAAAAAAGAAATCATTTTTTTTCTTAAATAATTCAATTGAAAGCGTTAATAAATGAATTTCAGATGATAATTTATTTTATTTATTTAGATAAATTCATAAGAACTTTTCTTTAGTAATCTGCAACAATGCTATACATTTAAAAGCATAATTAAATTAATATGAATTACCTTTACAAGCAGTGGTTCTGAAATGCCTAACTAAGCATAAGCCACTATTTTCTTTACAATTCTCGTGACAAATAACTATTTTTGATATACCAAGATAGTAGTATTAATAAGGTTTATGTTTGTTTGTTTATTGGGAATTTTACGTACTTTAACAGTATTTCAGTCATATCGCGACGTCCGGCTCATTACAGGTGGAGGAAGACCCCGGGGGACCTCTGTACAATATTTCAGGCACAGAGTACACCCGGGAAGAACAACCGACCTACCGCAAGCCAGCTGGAAGGCTTCCTCACATGAAAAAATCGAAGTGCCCAGACCGGGATTCGAACCCACAGCGGTGAGGGGCTGAGAGATTGCAAGTCAATGACTATAACCACTCGGCCATGGAGGCCCCCTACCCTTAAATGTATTATACAGGAAGTATTGTAAAGATAATAAAACACATCTTTGATTTAATACATAATAAATCTAGTCAAATCGGCAAGTGCAATAAAGCGTGACTTCAGGTTTATTACATACAAGATAAGCCAATTTTTGCACAGAGCCCTTCAAATTGACGAGATTAACACATCTTTAAGTCAACCATCATGAGAAGTGGCTAAGCAATTGAATGTTTAACCTAGAAATTGCTAAGCATGCGCCATTAGAACCAGTTTTTAAAATGTCCAACCAGTAACCTGCATAGAATAATATTCAATATTACAGTAGAGCAAAGCCAAAAATAGAAACAGTTCATAACTGAAACGACCGGGCGACCGGGCGAAACCACACCGCACTCATGAAGTTGAATTCAAATATTCAGCAGACAACAATATACACAAACATGACAGGTACACAAAGATCTAAAGTAACTTGTAAAAGTAAACATATGATATCAAAGAATAACTTACTTTCTGATACAAAGTCCTGTAATCTTTGTAAAACTCTTGGACCGCGTATAACGTTAGCAATTTGAACTTTAAGGTCAGATACCCTAGCTTGTATTCCATTTTCAGATGACCCCATTTCTCGCACTTTATCACGGTATTTAACATTTATGATGTCCATTCCATTTCATTTAAAGCAGATGCCTTAAGATGTAATATCTACGAGTCACAAAATTTGTGCAGTGCATTAACCCCAACGTCATCGTAAACTAAGCAAGTGATTATGTACAATGGCAATGTTATATGCCCCTTAACGCTGCGTATGTGTAGAGCTTTAAAATAGTTGGTTTCCCAATATATATTTTGGTAAATAGGTCACTTGCACATACATGTAACTCTACACATCCGTGGTAGCTTATGTTTAGTGTATTTAAAGTAAAGGTTCGTTCAATTACAACATAGAACACGGGCCTGAAGATGCATTTAATGATATACGGGTTAAAGATACTTTAAGTAACTGAATGTTACGTGGTATTAAGAATTTAAATGGGCATTCACAAGTTTTATATAGATAATAACGTACACTTCAGTAAAGGGTATTGCACATAAAGCTACAGTTGTGTAGCGTAAGACATTTCAATCGAGATTTCAAACAATGACTATGGTGCATCGAATCCAGTGTTATGCGAAAAAAAAAAATCTTGATAAACTTGAAGAAGTGAATCTGCATTCGAACCACGACATAGCGATATAGGAATCAATTATCTCTCTAATAGCTTAATAACGCTTTGAGCAAACCAATAAGGCATCTCCACTTAAACTGCACTAATAAGATTTAATCAGCATAAGAAAATAACCAACATGTATGTTTCTGGAAGGATAACCTACATTGAAATACAGTTTTTTATTCAGAGTAAAAATCCCAAACAAAAACATTAATCCGCCTGAAGATATGCGCTGTCTAGAGCCGAAGACACAAATGAATATAATACAAACAGGACCACGATGAATTCCACCTCCATTTCAAATACCGGTTTCTTGAAGCTAAAGAAGTACAAACATGAAATGCGTATAATTTTAGGTATAAACAGACATGGCAATTAATGAGCATATGTTAGAATGCGCTTGAAATAAAAGTAGACCGATATCACTGTTTTGCATAACGTAAGTGCTACCAAGGTTTGATGATTGTATTTTGGTTTAACTTCAACTTATTCGATCATGTTGAAATCTTTTAACTTGTAGAAACACTTTCAAGTCCGTTTCCAGGGTATAACCAGTACTTGGTGTCATTGTTAAGGTCAGAAGAAATATCCCCTTCATTTTCGAAACCTCAGCCTCCTGATCGCAAGACGGACACCATGTTATCTACACTATTGCTCCCTTTGTGTCTCAACGGGTTGATGAATGCCTCATAAAAGAAATTACGGTTAGACCATTCGATCTCTCATAAGGAAACGATATTACAATAGAATGCTACCTATACCTTGAAAAGAAGGAATAGTCACCATATAAACTAAACAATATGTTATTTGGAAATAAACCAAGTTTACACACTGGTTGGGAGGAAAGAGGTTTCTCTTTTGATCTTCTTTAGACACCAATTAATGGTTCTACACAAGAAAATGACTCCAAACCGTTTCTACAGACCGCAGGTTTTCAACATAATCGAGCTTAAATAAACAAGTTTAAAGTGAATAAACAAGCAATAAGATATCACGCACAGTAGATCGTGATCTAAACTGCCTTATGGGACAGCTGCACTGGGTCTGCACTAGTTTCAAAATTTAAACAAAATGTGTTTCGTTGAAGGTTGACTTATTTTTAGGTAGACCATTTTTGGAGAAGAAATCAAACGCTCAATTACGAGAGTTAAAATAATGTTGAAATATTCAGGCCAATCTATATATAAGGTTGTTTTGAATAAGAATCGAGCTATATGTATGTGCATCTAGAGATTTTCCTTTAGTAGACAGTCCTGTACATGTATAACATACGCAAGAAGTCACGTCAAGATATGACTGTTATCCATATAGTATTCCTCATTTATGTCGGCAATTATACTATTATGATGAGTTTTATCAGAAGGATTAAATAGCTATGCCTCGTTATAAGGCTACAACATTTACAAACTCAGTGTTTAGTAAACTGCGATGTGCCGACAATCATTTGGGATTATTTAAAAAAAAGCGTAAACCGAACACTTTTATGTCTTGTTGTCACCTCTGATTGTTATTAAGTTTTAAGAGTTATAGGTTGCTTCTGTAGTAGTATTTTCTCTTAGTGCGTACAACATAGTGCGTATACACAATTCTTTGAAATGAAACAGGTATTCGTATAATAATGAAAGCAATTGAACGTTGCTAATTGGTTAGGGGGATTCTGAGCTTCAGTGTATAGCGATGTTGACACTGCAAAGACTTGTCACTTCACCGATATGGATTGTGGCTTCGAATCCTCGCTGATATCATACAATAATTTATGTGACGAAGTTGTTCCAGCTAGTTTTGAAGGTCGTGGGGGGAGGGTCATACTTAGGGGCACCTAGGGTGTCTTCCTTTACCTTGTAAAGCTGAAATCCAATGTGACATAAAATCAAAACATTAAGTTAACTGTTTAGATCTGTGGTGATTTACCTTTATATATGAATATTTTTCAAGGTAATTCTGCGTTTCCCACCTTAAACAAAAACTATTTCCAAGAACGATGAATGTAGCTAATTTATATTTTCTTGTTTTAACTTCTGTTTGAATGTAGCTAATTAATATTTTCTTGTTTTAATTTCCGTTTTTGTTAAAGATTTCTAAACAGTCTTCTACAGTGTTTCGACCTTCTATACGTACAGTATTGAAGACTTCCAGGTGCACATCTTAGAGTCATATGAGATGCTCTGTCTGCGCTAAAATAATAATTAGTAATTTTCATCAAACGGCATTGAAGACAACACTTTCTTTGATAAAGTCATTACCTGCAGTCGAACCCTGATGGTGCATTATTTTCTATACAGTCGATGATGAAGTTGATAGTTGCGTCAAATAGAGTTTGAGTGTGGTGAATACATTACAAACAGCATATGGCAGGCGAACGTATAATGATATCTAAGCCCAATAAAGGCTCTTTTAAGTACATATTTAGGCCATTGGAGTCGGTGCATTCAACACTAAACAGCTGTCGCGCTTGGGCAGATGCTAGCTAATATTCCGGGTCAATTGCATGGTTTATAAGCACAGATGAAAACAAGAATTCACTTTTATTATAAGTTGCACTAGATGATTGCCTCTCATATAATTCTCAAGCGACTTCTGAATTCTATTTCATTTTTATATTGAGGGTGGAATGTGTAAAACCAAGTTTACACAATGTTATAGAATCATGTATAGGATATTTTGATTTATTGTTTCTTTACGTAGCTGATCCAAAATCATAATAACACAACACGGACTAGCAGGATACACCGTTTCGTAAGTAGCTACATATTGATTTCTTTATGTTTATTTCTGACATAAAGTTATAACTTTATGAACTTAGCTGAACAATATTAAACTTTATAAAATTATTGGAACATTGCCTGTTTGTAAATGTAAGGTAACTGAATGCCCGAAAATGAAACACTGAGCCAGATATTGTTGATAGTTATAGTCAATATTTATGAAAATATTGTTATATATGACATATAGTTTCTGTCAAGTGTTTCACCTATTAGTCTATAATTTAACTTTATCCGTTCTGAATCAATTTTTGATTATTCGTTTTACCGTGGTAACGTTTTGAACTTTTTTTGATTGTTCGTTCTACTGTTATGTTTTTTGTGGTTGTAATGTTTTGAAACTTAACTAGATCAGTACATGAAGAGAGACTTTCCTGTCAGTCGTGTCTTTGGCAAGGCTGTTGGTAAAGCTTGTTATGCATTTATTTGAAATTCTGTTTTAGTCTGCATATATATATATCACATTTTCATAACACGTATTGTGTGACATGCTATTACAAAATAAAAGATTAAGTGTACAATCCATGCTCTGACAAACTGCTGATTGTTTGCCTAAATTTTTCTTGAAATAGTAAGAATTGAAATGACAAGGACTTAGATTTTTTTTATATATATATTTGCGGTTCACTGCGTAGTGGATGCAGCATTTGACTGCTCCTGTATTATTATACAGTATACACTTTTTAAGTTAACATATTCTCTATGGTAACGGAAAATATTCTCGTCGATTTGATCAAACATGAAAGATAATCAGAAGTATGTGAATACTTTCAATTTTTCCAAGTAAAGAAAGAGCGAACGCACGGAATGGAATATCTTAATACATTAGCCTGCTGAACAAATGTCGTCTGCTTAAACTGTCGTCTGCCATAATTTTAAAATTCTTAAGAATCGCCCAATATTTGGAGAAGCAATTGGCCGAGTGTCAAACAGCTTGGATCCTGATTAGACGCCGAGTTACTCG
>JAULCC010624212.1:0-10154 GCA_032358795.1 Nuttallia obscurata | reverse complement strand
CTAATAAACCTCTGTTACAACAACAAAAACATTAAAAATAATAATATTTCTACTACTTCTTATTCTACTACTACTACTACTACTACTACTACTAGAATGGCAACAAATACTACTATTTTTCTAATACTACTTCTACAACTACAATAACTGCTACTACTACTGCTACTTTTACCACTGCTACTTCAGCTACTGCTACTTCAGCTACTGCTAGTACTTAATCTAATAATTCAACTACTACTATTACTGCTACTACTACTACTTCTACTAATACTACAACAACTACTGCCATTACTACCACTATAACTATGACTTCTAGATCTACTTCTTCTTCTTCTTATTCTTCTTCTTCTACTACTACTGTTACTCCTACCACAACTACTACTACTAATTTTATTATTTCTTCCATTACAATTACTGTTACTGTTGCTACAATTACTGTTGCTATTAATTTCATTATTTCTTCTATTACTATTACTGCTGCTACTAATATTACTATTTCTTCTAATAAAATTACTGCTGCTACTAATATTACTATTTCTTCTATTACAATTACTGCTGCTACTTTGACTGGCTTCCTAATGTATTACTGGCCATTGTATTTTATCCTAATATGGTCTTTAAATGCAACAGCAAATCACGTTCATGTTAACATAGACGTTAATTAATGACTAAATTTACAAAATTAATCATTGCTTACACGTTGGACATTTAGATATGTTGGCAACGGCAACAAAACCTCGGTTAAACTGTTTTCAAGCTGACGAAAACTGTCTCTTATCGTAATTGTTTCAAATGTATGTCTTGCATTCAAATTCATTTTATATTTAAATTTTTGTGTACTGTTACGTTTTCCATCCTTTTCATAGTTGCTATCTGAACTTATCATATTAAGGAATGTCTCTCTCAACTGCAAAACAAAATAAGCCACTCTGGAATTATTTTAATAAGGTTACATTGAAATCTATGTTACGGGTGAAATTAGAAGAAAACAAATTTTCATATGTCTGTCATCTAATTATTATTTCTAAAAACACTGACATTACATTTTTTCACTGCTTAAAAAAGTCAAGAATACAAAAAAGTATACATTGACGCAATCTACCCCAAGTTTATAAAACTTTAAATGAACTCTGTACTCAAACTTCAGAATTTTCTCATCTAATAGCTCTTCAAAGAACAATTTTTCTATCTAATAGATATGTGCCTACACAGTACTACTGTTTCAAAATATATAAATATATTTGGAAAAGTTAAATTTAGCGTAAGTTTTTCCTGCAAAAACTAGAGACTGAGATTAAAACTGAGTTTTGAGCATCTATAGAATTCATTTAAAGTTTTATAATCTTGAAGCCATGGATCTCGGAACCCGAGGCCTGTCGGTTACACAATTTTTGAAGACCTTCACTAAAAAGTTGGTATACATGATAGATCCGTATTTCCGTTTACCAGTCTACAATGTATGGGATGTATGTGCCCGGCATATTTACTGCCATGAAATCTTTTCACTTGTCATGTTGACAAAAACTCACTAAACCCGTCAGCTAAAAGCGGAGACGCGATTACCGTAAAACTTGTGATCTTTTCAACTTATATCATCATTCACTGCCTCTGGTCTGTCACATTCACCGTTTCAGGTTTAAAACATTTCAGTAAAAATAGTTTTGTACACCTGTAACGTTGTTCGTTCCGCCACGAATCATTCTGATGGGTCCAAATAAATACCGTGTATATGTGTATGTCTGAAGAAAAAGACCTTGAATATATTACATTTCTTCAATTTTTTCACCATCATCATCTTCGTTTTCTTCGTCGTCGTCATCTTTTCTTATTTCTAATAGAAACAAATCGAGATAGGCACTGCAAATATTATTGTAATGGTTGTATTTTCTGATGCGCTTAGTTCAGTGTCTGTGACGAAACTTTTGTGTGTCACTTTGATTGTGCTTCAAAACTTCAGTCCTCCTTTTAATAAATTCTGGGACCGTGTGGTTACAATTGACTGTATATCAGATGATATACTGACTGTATCCATTAAAACTTTCCTCGAAAAAAGCCCGGTATTCGGGGAGAATGTTTTACTTGTCGTCATGAAAATCAATTTATATATCACATTTATTACCCAGATGACACCACAATGGACACATTGCACTTGAATAAACAATAACTGACTTTTATTTTTTGCAATTGGTAAGGGTGATCTGACATTTATGTTTAAATACCTTACTTATTTAATGTAATCCTGTCGAAAACCGCCGATAGTCGAAAACCACTGTATGAGCGGTTATTTACTTCGAACAGGGCTACAGGAACTCCTTTGTTGTCATGACAATTGACGTTATAGAAGTACGAATATGCTGAGGTCACATGTTTAGAGTTATTTGATGGTCATTAACGACAGAGGGCAGACATAATATAATTAGTAAGCACTTGAATCATAGCCACCCAAATGCAAAAACAGATAGGACAAATGGGTGTCCGGATAACGCAGTGGTAACGCGCTCGCTTCTCACCAATGCAACCCCGGTTCGATTCCCGGTCGGGACTGGTATGTAAGAGTTCTGTAGTGGTCTCCTGTCCGGACACGTAGGTTTTCCCCGGGTACACCGGTTTCCTCCTACAATCAAAAGACCACAAAAACGCCTCCTTCCGCGCCAACGAGAGGGATTAATGAAAGTTGTAAGAACTTGTTTCGCAATCGTTGTAAAAAAAATAAAGTTTAAGCTATCAAACAAAATGGCGAGTTCAAACCGATTTGGACAATGCTATCGAAAACTTAATATGTTTGCGGCATTTTGCACACAGATAAACCTAAAGATATTTGTTTTTGTATATGATTTTTGCCTGCATAAAACTTTAAAAATTGAAACTTGGCATATCAACTCAATTCTATTTGACTTAGGTCCACAAAGGACTAAACATATCATACATTTATACATATTGAAATACATATTAACATAACACTTATAGCAAACGTGGTACGTGCTATACGTTTACATGAATTTATATTGTATTAGCAATTAACACTTGCATACATCACAGAAACATACATGTGTATATACATAGTTTTGATTTAAGAAGATATGGAAGATGTGGTATACAATTGAAGCATTATTCTGTTACTCTTTCAAAATTTAGAGATTTGAAACTGTTAAGAGAGGTAAGAGATGGAAAGATATAGGGGGATAGATAGAGAGAGACAGACAGACAGACAGACAAACAGAGAAATAGACATACTGACAGACAAACATATTCTTCATAGTTAATTTAATCACACACAAAGAGCCAAGTGTTGTTCTATCGGATCTACACACTAAGTTAATGAAGCAAATGTTTCGGAAGTCCCCCTAAAACTCAATTGTCAAAACAAATGTTCGTCTACATACACTCTGACACTTCGTCATGAGCTTTGTCAGTTCGGACTACCACACAAAGGTGATAAAACACCACTAGAGTTGACAAGTTAATTAATGTTATAATGTATCCATCGTATCCAACACACTGCAGATGCAAATATAACGTGTACAATTGCGCTTTACGACGTGTTTGATGGTGTGATATTGAAAACGATGATCGGTCAATGGTGACCAGTCATAGTGTGGTAAGATTACAGACACATAGGTCAGTGTTATATGGCGGGACACTGGACAATAGCCAGTGTCTTTAGTCATCCAATGTTTATGTCGCTTTTATCGTCCATTTTGCAAGAATGACTTGTCCCCAACTGATAGCATTATTAGATGCATATAAAATCTTATATAATCACGTAATTCTATTTATGCCTATAATGCCTGACACACGATATATACCTTTCTGTTTGTTTTTGAACGAAGAAATCCTATTTATTCCTTTAAGTTAATTTTGTCAACCAATATTCATTATTGCAACTGTTTACATATTTGCAAGCGAATACCTGCCCGCCTCCCATATCTTGTAATTCTTTCATGATATATATGTATATATAAAATTATCATATGAACTAGTATTAAAAATACACGTTTTTGCCGGATAGGCGGAATATGATTGTTTGGTAAGTCACATACTAGAAAGGGACGCAATTGCTAAATGTTTATTTATCCCAGCAGACTTCCTGGTTTCGTATTCCGTTTAAAACTTGATCGACATCATTTCTCATGCAAAACTTGAAGTTTAAATCCATATCTAAATTTGAAAAGATTATTTAATAAAAATCGATTCAACAATATACCTTTGCCCACATTGGCTGAATGTTGAAATATGCCTTTATCTTAACCCCTTCACTGCCTTACCCCGAGTTTGCAAACAGCTTGAATCCGGAACTCGGCGTCCCTTCCGGATTCAAGCTGTTTGCACTCAGCAATTGTTTTGCCAAACATTTAGTGAATCTGTGAAGTTAAAAAATGAGGCAGACGAAATATTGCGCATTGCTTCCGGCAGTAAACTACAAATCTACTTTCCAATTTGTTATGTATCAGTGAAAACCATGGTAACATAATTACATGACAAGAAGAAAAAAACACTGAGATGTGCAATGACCGATAATCAATTGTGAAGATTTAGCATTGAGACTAAAGCTGCGCTTTGCAAGAAACCTTCTGTCTGTGACCCAGTTGTCAATGGGAAGCAAATCATTATTAACCCTTTCAGTGCTGGACCGAAATAATGATTACCTTTGCAAACATTTTGGATCTAGATCAGCCGCTGCAAGACGCGGCGTCTGATCTGAGATCCAAATTGCTTGCCACTCAAATTATAACTTTTAAAAAATTACACAGAAAAGTCAATTTTTAGAGTTTTGGCAGATGAAGACTTTTTCAGCAGACGACAATTCAGACGTGTATGTATTGCCTATGAAAAGAAGCAATTGTGCTTGTTGATACAAGTTAACGTTTGACGTTCAGTTTGTCTTTTTAAGAGCACCAACAAGTTATGGATTCGAAATCATTCGGAATCACAATTAGACACACATTGTTATGGATATCGTCTACCACGATTTATAACACTTTTAGTTTTAAGCAATTAAAAGTCTTCAATGTGGAGTCTTTATCAGTCCTTTAAACATTCCCGAGAAATAGCTCAATTTGAGCATTTGCCTTATCAATTACTCAGGCATATTTGTAGCACTGTAATCTGAATTTGCTTTATTTGGGAAGGAAATGATTTTTTTAATGTGGTATAGGCTATACGAAAGATCAATTAACATTCATAAATTAATATATATGTCTTGTTTTGCCTTTTTTCAGAATCAGTTTGAACGCCAGCGTGGACAGTGCGGGGTATGCGGAGACCCTTTCCAGGGTCCAGGTAACCATGCGGCTGGGGGAAAGTACGCCCGGGGCGTAGTTGCCCGCCAGTATCGAACTGGGTCCTACGTTAATGTAACCGTCGAACTCACCAGCAACCACCAAGGATACTTCGAGTTCAGACTATGTCCTGTGAATAATCCACGAATAGCGGCGACAAAATCCTGTATGGACAAACACCTGTTGAATATAGTGGGCCATGGAAAGAGGTATTTTATATCGCAGAGGGATATGTCCATATTCGTCGAAATGCTTGTGATTTTACCTCCAACGCTGACATGCTCTCAGTGCGTCTTGCAGTGGAAATGGGTTGCAGGTAATTATAAATACACCCTTGACACAGTTTCGCCACATTTTGAAATATCGTCTGCTAAATTAAAAACCAACCACATGATTCATTCATTAATTTCGGAAAACTTTAAACAATACACAGTACAAAACACTTTATACTCTGCCAATTTCATTCAGTTTCACGTTGATTTACGAAGTTTGCTTAAATGTAATTTCGCATTTGTCAACATATCGTTGAAAGTGACTAAATTCCAGATTTGGTAAGAATTTCATAAGTTTCAAAACATCTGCCAAAGTTTGTAAATATGAAAATAACATGACTGCAAGAGGTTTCAGGTTTGAAATCTTTACAGTTATTGTGAATTTTTCACATACTGTCACTTAAACCACTTTAAAAATGTCTACACCGTGACTAACAGGATAAGTTTTAGAGGTAAAATTACTAATTTAGATAGGCCTTTAGTAATTATTACCACAAGTATCACTTCAATCATAGTGCATTCATGTTTCCTGAATATATCTCAACATTTGCAACACATTTCAGATACTTGATATCTTAGGCCATTTCTGGAGTACAGTAGCTTTAAGAACTGAATCATTATTTTGGTGGTTTTCATCTTGCACTATTGATGCGTGAACCGCAGAATATTATCCTTTAATGTTTAAATCGATAGCGGAAGAAAATAATAAAGGGAGGTAACCAGGAAAGCATTGAATAATGCAATTAATTCGTGTGTTAGCATTTAAACCAAGACTAAACGCTTTCGCAGCCACATAGACAACGCGTATTTCTTTTACATCTGTTATAAACTCGTATAAATAAAAATGTCGAGTCTACATAATACACCTTTTACCATTCCAAAATTAGAAGATCTCAAATGAGTGGTCATGGTATATTGAAAATAGATTTAACGAGTTGTCAGAAACTGTACGAAACGAAGCCCCGCTGGGTTTTGTACAGTTACTGACAGCGAGTTTTATATTTTCAATTTATCTTGGCCACGAATGTAAGAGTCTGTTTATCACACTACTCTAGAACCAATTGCTTATAAGCAGAAAATACTATTATCTGAACCCTTAGCACCTTTTGGTATTATATAAACAGAGTGTAATTTGGTCAACGGACAAGAAAAAGTAGTCTCACTACAAATTAATATTTTTCATTTGAAACAAACTTGTTCTAAGAAATATGTGGTCTCCTTTGTCAAAAGTTCACTGATTTGATAACATTCACATGGATAAATGTAAGTTAAATGAGGAATGTACTTCAAATTAGATAAATTCGGGGAATGAGCCAAGACTTATAACGTCACTGCCTATCAATGTACGTCACTGTCTATCAACACATGTGTATACGCGTATGCTTACGTCACGCGTATGAATACATAAGGTCACGATATATAACGAGTGAAATATCGAAAAAGAGGCTTGATCAAGCACACCAATACCGGAAATAATGTGGTAAGATGGCTTCTAAAACTGTCAACTGAGATAACTGAATTCATATGTTGAGGAATTGCATATTTAGCCGACATTTTCACATTTAGCGACAAAGGATAATTGGTGGATACACCTCATGTAAATTGTCACAGAAAAGAAGCAATTCAGTGTGACAAACATATAATACGGACATGTTCTTATATACAGATACACTCAACGTTATATACTGCATGTTTTAATGAAAAACTTAATGTGCATTCAAGTCTCATTTAAAATCTAAAAATAGCTTCTGCATGTTAGCGCAGTGAAGCGGCATTTGTGACAGATTTACTACATAGGTGATAAATGTCAGAAGAAAAAAAAATGACAAAGTTATTATCACAAAACAGCAAAGTTTCACAAAGACGCAAACTTGAAGACAGTAAATGATATATCGTAAAACTCACAGACAATAACTTCAAGTTAACAAATCGCCTTTTCCTTCCAACTGTAACGCTGTCTTTAGAGCCATGGAAAAGGTGACCTAACGTTACATTGCTGTAATATTAAAAAAAAAACAAAAAAAACACAAAAGTAAGCGATTTATTCAATGAGAGGCAAAAAACAACATTAACCACAGAATTCTCCAACTGTCCATCGGAATCCATATTTACACCGAGTTTTGATCCGTGACTATTTTATATGCGAGTTTGATTCGACTCTAACTTACCCTACTACTGTCACAAATTATCAATTGTATTAAAATATAATGTTGACATACTTCCAACACGTTTTCCAAACTCAGTTTTCTATCTGGAAATTAAAAGAAACAACAACAACAACAGATCCACATGTTATGAATGAAATGAGGCATCTAACGGTAAAATGTCTGTTCTGCTCTAATGAAAAACAATTACCGGACATCTTTTGTCTTACAGTTGTATCCAGATTTTTGTCAGCCTTAAAACACTAATGTCCGTATTAAGTTACATATGATAGCAAGAAGGAATAAGGCTGCATAAATAGGTAATCCCATGAGAAAAAGGTCTTTATTGATTTTCGATTGAAAATTGTTTTTCTTGTTCAAATTTTATTGCAGATATCACTAATGGTAACGACCAATGTATCATGGACGGTACAATAAAATGGAGAATAAAAATCTTAAAAACACACATTGACATATATATTTTTAATATCATAGTAATTTTATCAAAATTTAAATGGTCTTTGATTAAATAAAAACTTGTATAAAACTTTCTGAAGTTTCAAGGTTTTTCGATTAGAAATCTGTTCTCATTAAAAGGCTTATAAAGACTATATTTTGTAACTACTCGTAAAGCTACTATACGCGTGCGCATGACATGCATCGGAAATGAACTGTCATGGTCAAGCCATTAAATTATGATGATCATGTCCTTCCGACTTTATTTTGTTTGAAAAAATATTAATAAAACAAAAAAAAAGAACTGTTGTAAGATTTTATTAAGAGCCAGCACATTGACCAAACATAAAATAAAGGCTTCGCTTAGATCTAGGTCAGGGCATATATCAGCTGATGGGATGTGTGACATTTACTTCTATGTACGTCATGTGAGATTTAACTAATTGCTGACGTTAATAGTAGTAAGCTGTTATCTTTAAACATAAAAACAATTGTATTGCTTGTATTCTTAATTAAAAGAACCCAACAACAATCAATTAAAAACAGTTTTTTAAAGCTGCATATTCATAATGTAGTGTATGATACTGTCTGAAATACTGTCTCGTGTTTGTATCAGGATGTGAATGAAATGTTAAAATACTGTCTCATATTTGTTTTATTTAAACGTGAATTAGATGTTGAAATACAGTTTAATGTTTTATCTAGATATGAATGAGCTGCTGAAACATTGTCTGCTGTTTATCTAGATATGAATGAGATGTTGAAATACTGTCTACTGTTTATCTAGATATGAATAAGATGTTGAAATACTGTCTACTGTTTATCTAGATATGAGTGAGATGTTGAAATACTGTCTACTGTTTATTTATATTTCACTGATGTTTTGAAATACTATCTAATGTTTTTATCTAGATATGAATGAGATGTTGAAATAATAATTGTCTACTGTTTATTTATATATGAATGAGATGTTGAAATACTATCTTATGTTTTATATAGATATGAATGAGATGTTGACTTAAAGCAGGTTTACTTACAAAGACGATTTAACCCTTTAAATGATTAAATCAATTAGTCTCGGAAAACAAACAGTGTATACCCATATCGGGTGACTCATGCAGTTGATTTATGCATGTAAAGTATGCCATTGGAAATAAGTTTACCTCATGAAATTCCCTAAAAGTATAAAATTGGCTGTACTTCCCTAAAAGATGGGTAAATTTACGATTACATTTTAAAAAAGGGACACCATGTTTTTTCATTACATTGACTCAAAACCTTTTCACATATTATATCAAATTTTGATTTATATCATTCTACTTAAGACTAATAAATAAAGAAAATCTTTCTGTTTTTTCATCATGCTATGTTTTTATTAAATCTATGCAATTTATCTGAATCTAGAATCGTATGGTAACCATATTTTGTATTTTTTACTCCATTTTTACTCATGCATTTGATGTATGGATGCTCAATCAATTACCTAATATACCCATCAAACATATCTTTCCTTTGTTAAATTACGTTCTAATTGTTTTAATTTGTTTATTCAAATGCCCAGTTACAGTTTATAAACGTTTTGTATCCGTTTAATATTCATTTCATGTAATATTTAAACAGACTCGTCCCAGTGATTAATTGGCAGCTGATAACGAAGAATTCATTTTTAACAGGTAGTTTTTGCCGTAGATTGATAATCACTAACATGTCATTTTCAACAGCCAAAGTCATTGCTCTAACGTATACATCAAACGTCTGGTTTATAACTTTTGATTTGAAACAGTTGGGAACGAAACGTCACAAGAAGCACGTTAGTATACGTACATGACATACGGTACAAAATGTAGATGTATAGTTTGCTGTGGACATATATCTCAATTAACATCAAAAGGCGTGCATACCATGTCGTAAAATACAGTTTGACACGTAAAACCGCATGTTTTATAGGCATCTAAATTATAATGTAACATATTGGGTTAGTGAAGTACAGTTAAGAAGATATA
>JAULCC010624190.1:0-10154 GCA_032358795.1 Nuttallia obscurata | reverse complement strand
TTAAAGGATACAGTGTAGAATTGGGATCTTATCATTTGTTAGCATTTCTGATTTAAAAATAATTAGTTCAAAGGTTTAGATAATGGTTGCTCAGGAAATACTGTTGTGTAGGAGCTCTAGCAACAAGATATAATTCTAATCTAAGAAAAGTCTACCCATAATAATATCGATGATAATTTCTTTTGTTTCAGTGTAGACCCCGGGCAAACGGCGCCTTGCCTTTTAAGGAAATTAGGTAGATTTAAAAGGAAAATATTAAATTAGATCTTTTAAATGCATGCATAATCAGAATCTATTTTTTTCCTATAAGTAATTCATTTGGCCAATTGTCCCTTCAAATATGCACAGACTGATGCGGCAGTCAACATGTGTTATCTTTTATTATAAAGAACGTTGGGCACCGAAGAGTTCAGTCATATTTCTTCATTTATATATTATTATATACAACACACCGTCTCCATAGCAACTTCTTTTAAAAAGCATGATATGCAGATGTAAAGAGATCTTACATGAGTATTCATTCATACAAAATGATATTAAACGAGTAAAGGAAAGTTTTATTAGGAGTGCATTGGCGAGCATGTTAACGTTTAATTTAACGTTTCCTTGACATTTCCAATCTAAGCCCTTCACTGCCTTACCCCGAGTTATAAGTCATTTGCCAACAGCTTGAATCCGGATGAGACGCCGATTAATTCGGCGTCTCTCCCGGATTCAAACTGTTTGACACTTAGCCAATTGTTTTGCCAAAAATTTAGGGAATCTGTGAAGTTAAAAAAGGGTAGACGAAATATTGCGCATGCGCAGTATTGCTTCCGGCAGTGATCGGGTAGAAAAAAAACCTGTAAACTAATCACTGACAACGAGTCAATACGTTATTGTTAACCACATGTAACAACACCATTGGCTAAATAATATACCAACTAAAACATACTATGTTGTATTACAATGGTGTATTATTGGAAAAAGTGTATTACATAAAATAATATATGGGTTTATGAAACTACTTACAGCAGGTTGCATATGGTAAATGATTGCTTTACAGAGTGGACGTCCAAGAGAGGTTAAAGAACTGTTTTGTAGACCTCTCTGGTTCTTTTAAGTACCCAGAATATAGCACGTATATACGGGGGACTGTTCTCCAGCTGGTCACTCTATCCTGTCACCGATGACCCATTCGTAATGCTTACCCCAAATCCAGAGCGAAGAAAAGGGTAAAAAGTCATTACTACCCACTGCTTTGAATCGACCGGAGATCGAACATAAAACCTCCTGCATCGAAGCAGGAGGGTCTATAACAAAGTTGACCGGGCGATCGAGATTTTGTTTCATCAAAGGTAGTCCATATAACACAGTGATTCTACTTCGGTACTCTTCACAATCTTTTTCAATGGAGGAGTTTGATTCATAAAAAGGGTAGATGTGTATAAACGTCAAAATGAGTTGTCGTTCTTGATAGTCACTAAATTGCATCTTTGCATCAGGATAAATGGCAAGATTCTTGGCATAACTAGGGATAATTTATATTTGGCAGTTACAATTAAATCTTTTCTAAAGGTTTTTACTGTATCTCTACGCAATTTAATGATGTGATAAACAGTCTGAAATATGCATTTTGGTATTAATACTCGAAAATAAATAACTAAAAATGACAAAGTGGCACTCACTCTTGAATATACAATTTCCTTTGGTTCGAAAGAACTCCTCCATGTAAATTCTTTTAGCATACCGTAAAGACAATACACACTATTGTGATGAATTTAATAGATAAGGCCACAGTAGAGTGCTAAGATTCTTGTTCAAACCTCAAAGATGCTGTATATGAAATGAAAGCTTCTAACACTGGTGTATAATTACGGGTACTTAAATATTGCAACAATCAATTGACCGAGCAGGTGCCAGATGTCAATCGTAAATTGAAAGCCAACGGTTTGGTTTCCTTTCGGAACTTTTTTCTCCACAACAAAGGGACTACTTTCTTTTGTTCACGTTCCACTAATAAATCATAACGCAAAGCTTTCACTTTTTTCTTTCCTTTTTTCCAACTACAAAGATCAAATTTTCGTTTCATTCAGCTGTCTGGTAATGTTTTACCTACAAACATGACAGTTTTTGTCAAATTACTTAATTCTTACATCTTTGCGATTCGTTTCACTGAAAAAATGTTTGGGTTTAAAAGGGGGAATTATCTTTGCAGAGAACGATGCACGAATGGAATGCAGACAGAAATTAATTGAAATCTGGCCAGATAAAAATTAAACTTGTGGTTTCGCTTACAACAAGAATCAGCCTCAGAAAGCTGGTATACTTACAGTTTTTCTTTTAAGTGAATCGATGCAGAAACTTGACAAGTGAGTTCTCGTATTACGCTAGTTATTATAAAACGGCATTTCAAGAGATGCTTATCCTTGGTGCACGTTGTGAGCAGCATATGTTTTCGGGGATTTTTTTTTTCGACCAGTAAAGGTCTGTTACGATTGTACCAACCGGAGTTGCTGTTAACCTGCTTTATGAAAAGAAGCATGACGATAAAAAAAATACATGTTGATAAAAATGCATGTCGATTTTTTTTTCTTGAGAAATGTTTTGCGGGAATATTTTTTAGGGTGTGTTTTCATTTTTTTTTCCTATCTATAATATGATATTTTGATTATTTCAATTACCTTGAAAAACATTTGTAAGTAGTAAACACCTGAACATATTTGCCGATTTAAAACATGCAGAAATGATTGTCAATCCTAACCGCAATGAAAAGAACATTTGCATTTTGAAGAGATAGATAATAGCATTAAAAGTTGATTATCATTATTTCCTTCGTACTAGTTCTATGTAATAATGTCACCGTAGTTCTTTTGGGTTGCGTGCATTTTTTTGGTCTCAAAATTATTTGACATAAAGATCAAAGCGCTTTCGTGTACTCTACCTATGTAATAATAATAAAGGATCTCATTTTATGTTCGCTAAATCATATCTGTAATTGTTGTATTTGTATGAGCATAGTTGGTTATCTACTTTATTTATCGTCAAAAAGTAATCAAACTCCTTGTCATCAGGTTCAATGTGTTTTAACCCTTAGTCTGCTGAAAAATATGTTGTCTGCTGAAACTGTCGTCTGCCTTGATTTTAAAATTGATCGGATTCGTCCAATGTTTAGAGGAACAATTAGCCGAGTGTGAAACAGCATTGGATCCGGATAAGACGCTGAGTTACTCAGCGTCTAATCCAGATCCATGATGTTTGCATATTCTACCACGGTCACACTTAGCAGGCTAAGGGTTAAGTTCAGATTCAAATTCTCATTTATATATCATTCCGTCAGATTGGTTAAAATTTAAAGCATAAAATTGTTCTAAACAAAAACATTCTGATATCTGCGGGTGAGTCCAGACTCAAAAAATCTTTTAAGATTTAGGAGACGAATAGTATAGTCTCTGAAATCGTGTTTATTTAGTGCGGTGAACCTGTCAATGTGGATCTACAAATTCACAGACACAATAAAAAGTATTGATGTAAACAAAACCAATTTTTATCACGAGTTTTTTGGGGGGTTTTCTGATACATTATTGTTAACATCTTCCTTACGTTGGTTTTGATACAGTGGTAAAGGCCGTGGCTCATACGGGCATTCATGTTTTGAGACAGTTTACATTTGCTTGTGGAGATACGCAACATATAGCACGTATTCGGCATCAGTGTAGGAAGAAAATGCTGGGTCGGGCATCTCAACGTTCAAATTGCTATTTTGAATCAAATCTGTTTCTAAATACCGGTTTACTTTGGGCTTAACGTGATAATATCACCATATGAAAGCTATGAAATTGCCTTTCGCTATTTTTAGAAAGCCAATGAAATCAGTCCTTACAAGGTGCATTCGGCAGTGTTGGCCATAGCAATATAAGCTTTACACGAATTATCTTACCATTTTTAATTAATAGGCGTTTTTAAAAACCTCTAAACGTCGAAACCTGACCTAAGCACGGTTTCTTTGCAGGGAATAATGGTTACAATGTACTTTGATAAAATGGTTATAATTTTTTCCACGATATATAAAGTAACATTGCTAAACTGCGAAAGTACATGTACATGTAAAAGAATCTCTACACAACAGTTTATATGTGCGTCGCCATCTTTATAAACATGGTATTGTGTACTAGAAAACCACTCGAAGACAATTTACAACTTGGAGCTGATTTTAATGAGAATGTCAAAAATGCGTCTGAAATTAACAACATCACGATCACCTATAAATAATTTTTTTCTAATTACCTCCCTTTGTCCTTAAAAGAAGTTTTTTGTTACCTGACGTTACCGTTACTGCTTATTTAGTACAGAAGTTACATATATAGAAATGTGTCTATAACATAAAAATTGTTTACAAATACCAAATAAAAACCAATTTATTTTCGTAAAACAAGACTTTTTGTGCAACCTCAGTCTGTTGAGTAATATTTTCTAATGCAAACTTGTAGCGTTGTTTAATAGAAATATTTTTGGTGCCACTTATATCCCACCAGAAGACCACGTTATATAATGAGAGTACTACATGTAAACAGACACAGAGAATTTTCAAGCAATCGTGATCGTTTAATCAGTATACAGTGGAAAAGGTAATATGTATGTAGTAGTGGCACCAACTGGATCCCGTAGTATACAAATATCTGAAATATTTTAATAAAATCTCAAAATCTGAAACAACTAAAACATCTTCAGTGGCCGTACAATGGTATTTATCACAGAAATGTTTTCTAACACTAAAAAAACATTGAAATGTCTAAGAAGCTTTGAAAAAGAGTGCTAATTATTTTACCTGTTAAATAAACTTAGAGTTATACAGGCCTATTCTATTCTACAATATTCTGCTAGAGGATTTCTATATCACATTCGCCATGATAACTGAAACAATTAGAGCTAATCCAAATATAACTAGATCGTCTTGGTGACCCAGAACATGAAGCAAACAAGCGCCTGATCGCACCTCGTAACATGACGCATACGGTTTTGTCAATGTACAGTTTTGCTCTAACAATTTCATCAGGGCGGGATCACTAAAACTATACCATCGGACGGAGTCGTGGTTCTGAACAAAGCAGTCACCGACCACGCCCCAACCCACGAGTCCACTGTTCAAAACCTTCTCCACATTGCAGTCACATTTAATCCTGTTTTGCGTCACATACACTTCCTTGAATGTACATTCTTTCACTTGAAGGATGAAGGAGATATCCGTAATTATATTAGCGTGCAAGTTCAATATCACATCTTTTCGGAAGTGCCTGAATGCTCTATGGTCCACGTGTTTAATCTGATTCCACATAAGCTTTATATTGCTTAACTTAAGACCATTGAAGAAATGTTTATCAATCTTTCTTACTGCATTTGCCGTTGCGTCTAGATGATCCAGTTTTTCTAGCCTGCTAAGCACATGTAACGGCAATTTTGATTGGTTTAATTCTCGTATATACAACACTTCCAGCGAATCCTCGATCCCGTTAAACATTCCGTCATCTGAGAATGCCAGTCCTAGATTGCTATCTAAATATAGCTCCTGGAGTTTGTAGGCGCCTGCAAAGGAACCATTTACAATCTCCCGCAGGCCAGTTTTCACTAAACTCAAACTTTTCAACTTTTTCAAGTTAGCAATGGCTTCGGTTGGGACTTCGGATAAGGGATTATTGTATAAATTAATTTCTTCAATGGAGTTTTCAAGGTCATGAAATGCTTCCGGTTGTATATATGCTATATCATTCACCCCGACAAGCAATTTCTGTAACTTCGTAAGTCCAGAAAACGTTCTATTTTTCAAAACCATGATTTCATTATGGTAGAGTTTTAAACCCCTAAGATTTGTTAATTTAAGCAGCTCCCTCGGGAACTCCGGCAGGAAGTTGAACGACAGATCCAGTTGCTCTAGTTGCTCAATCCCTTTAAAAGTATCTTCCTCCAATTTTGACATTAGTAATGCCTGTAATGTTAAAGTTTTCAACGAGGAAAGATTCAGATTGGCGAACAAACCGGCAGGAAAAGTTTTGTATCTGTTCTTTAGTTTGTTAAATCCAAGGTCAAGATACTTCAACATCTGAAGACCTTGTAAAAACTGCAGCCCCTCGTCTATTTCAATTTTATCACTGTCCATATCTAATCGCTCCAAAACTGTCCTCTGATCTATAAAAGCACTTGTAGAAATCTTATGTATAGGATTTCGCCGTAAAACAATTTCTTTCACAGTTAAATCGCGAAAATGTTTATTCTTAACTTCCGTTATGTTGTTATTATTCAACAACAATTTGTGGAATGTCTTGTTCCTCAGAAACGATAAATCCGGTATTTCAGTTAGACCACTGTTTGAACAGTTGACCACTGTCAATTTCGTCCATTTCTCCTCCCACCAATCCTCAATTTCCGAGCATGCGCAATATGTCTTAATTTCCGGACACTCAAAAACGGCCTCCGCCATTAGAAAAGTGCTCATCCAAAGAAACGGGTATATCGGGAACATTATTTTCGTCTACCTCGTGCCGGTTCTGTAAAACAATAAAGCATAGGTTACGCTTATGTGCATAATTTGCAAAGAAGTTTCCTCCAATACCTCGCTCATAAAATAGGGAAATAGCATGTCAGAGTTCTAGAGATAATTCATCATTTTTTGCGCTAAACTCGAGTTTTCCGGCTCACGTCTGATCTTAAGAGCGTGGTACAGTTAAACTGTAATTTAAAAAGATTTTGCGAAACGGATTGGCTGTGGTTTGATTGATGGTGGAACCAAATATTTGAGTACACTCACGGCTGTAACAAGGCGAGCTAGATGTTTATCAAATGAGTTCTGGTCTCGTCTGCTTTATGTCATATGACCCCATTTGAGATGTCGTAAAAGATATGTTTGGGTCCATAATTCATTTTTTCTCCCCGTACAAAATGGAAAGTGTATACGCAGTCTGCTGCTTAACTGTTCGAAAGAATGGCCAAACGTAAACAGTCTTAACCTTCATTACTTTTGTAAAACGTTTGTAAAATGGAAGTATTGGCACAATAGCAGCAAGAAAATTAATGTAAATGTGAAATCGGTTTATTGTCTTTTGGTGCGTTCGTAAGTTGGAAAGCGGAAGTGGAAAGAAGACTTGTTACCGGTTAACCTGTCAGTGCGCGTTTGTCTCTGACAAGAGTAATCCAAGTTTCCAACCCATGCCTTGTTTAATATTATTTGATGGATTTGTGCTTGTCATCGTGATGACGTCATATGTCATGTATGTTTCAACTTGAGAAATTGTCATTAATACATGTAACAGAGAACGTTATTAGTACGGATTTAAGAAATACAAATTAAAATCTACAGGTTAATTGCAACCTTCATTCAAAACATAAACATAATTATTACACATTTTTTTCGCTGCACACCTTTCTGTACATATGTAAATATACTAATTCGTTTAGAAAATTTGATGATCTTGTGTGCATGTGTGGTCGCATTAATGTGCGTTTATTTTTACTGGCACCGTGTTCTGCAATAAATCTGTACAGAAGGTATGCCTAGCTATAATATGTGTAAACAAAAAAGATATTAGTCTGTTATATCATTATATGTTTTGTTAGTTAAGCTTATCGTTTGTTTTTGGAATTTAACCTCGTTTCGACAGTATTTTAGTCATATCGCGACGAACCCACAGCGATGGGAGACTGAGAGATGTATGTGTATATATTATTGGGCTGACTAGAGTAAAGTTACACACAAAAAATAAAAAAAATAAACGCATTTGAGGATAGAGAAAAAATGGAACGCTAGTACCAATAGCTACTGTAGCGTGATCATCCACGTGCCGATACGACGATCTGCAAACATATCTTAATGTAAGTTAAATATGACATTTACGAAGTTGAAATATATATATAAAACTACAGTCAATTGCAGGCTTGGAGAGGACAACGAAACATGACAACGGATTTGTACGGACTGATAAAGGATGTTTTAAGCCTTATTCAGGAAAACCCTGACAGCGAAAAAAAACAAAAAAAGAATTCTACAAGGACAATTAATTTTGTTTATCGTCTCGAATCTGAATATGATATAACTGACCATTTCAATAGCATGGCCCACAGAGTTATCAGTTTACATCTAAAACCCGAGTTAAACAAAAAAAAACATTTTTGATTTTCGTAGTATAATTCATCAGAATGATTATGATTTGGTTTAAAGAGTGTGTATTAATTTTAACCTTTAGCCTGCTAAGGGCGACCGTGATAGAATTTGCAAACAGCTTGGATCCAGATTGGACGCCGAGTAACTCGGCGTCTAATCCGGATCCAAGCTGTTTGACACTCGGCCAATTGTTTCTCCAAATATTGGCCGAATCCGATAAATATTAAAATCCAGGCAGACGACAGTTTAAGCAGACGACATTTTTTTCAGCAGGCTAAGGGTTAGAACATATTCAACTTTACTCACCTGGCTTGATTGACACAACAGTAAAACAAATCATATTAGTTATTACCCATTTAAAATTGATTTAAAAAATAGTATATGGCCATAAACAATGCCAAATTTCGCAAAGAATGTAATGCAGCAAAGAGAATTGAAAATTCAGCCCTTAATTTTCTTTCAACTTTTTTTTATTCAACCCAATAGTATACTTTTATAACACAGAATTCCACAAATTCATCGCTTACATTTTAGCAACAGGGATGTGTTTTTAAATACAAACAAACTTTATCTTTTGAAATATATTGAAAAACCTGTATTTCATGTGATGCCTGTTATCTATATGATGCTATCGCACACACAAACCATTTGATACTGAAATGTATTCTTTTTGAGCTTTTAAGGGTTTGACGTTTTGATTAAACGCTCCGATAGTCTTTGCAAAACAAACCGTGGTCTGTCCACTACGTACACTCTCCCTTATGTGTGTCATCCACGTCTTCTAAATGTAATAACCAATTTATTCGTGAACTTAGGAAAATTAGTTTTAGTATTAGTAAAAGTAGTAAAGTAAGTAGAAGTGATAAAAGTAAAATTAGTAATAGTAGAAGTGAAAAATAGTAGTAATTAAGGAGAAGTAATAGAAGTAAAATTAGTTGTAACAGTAGTAAAATTAGTAGTAATAGAAGTAAAATTAGTAGTAATACAGTAAAACTAGTAGTAATAGATTTAAAATTAGTAGTAATAGAAGTAATAGTAGTAAAATTAGCAGTAGGAGAGGAACTAGTTGTAGTAGTTAAACTTGTAGTAGTAGTAGCAGCAACAGTAATAGTAGTAAAAGTAGAAGCTATAGTAGAAATAAGTAGAGATAGAAGAAGCAGTAACAAAAGTAGTAGTAGAAGTAACAGAATAAGCAATATTAGTAGCAGTAGTAGTAAAAGTAGAAGAAGGTAAATTGGTAGTAGGAGTAGCAGTAGTAATGGTAAAAGTATTAGTTATAGACGAAGTAAGACTAGATGTAGAACAAACACTAACAGAAGTAGCAGTAACAGTAATAGAATCAGCAATATAAGTAGCAGTTGTAGCAAAGTAAATGAAGATTAAGTGGTAGTAGAAGTAATAGAAGCAGTAGTAGTAGAAGTAAATTTCAGTAGATGTAGAATGTGTTGCAGTAGCAGTAGCACAGATGTTATAGCAGTAGAAGTAGTAATAATAATGAAGTGACAATAGTAAAGGTAGTGGTAGCAGCAATAGCCGTTGTAGTGGTAGTAGTAGTAGTGGTAGTAGTAGTAGTAGTAGTAGTAGTAGTTAAAATAGTAGAAGAAGGAGGGATAAAAGATGTAAAGGTAGTAACAGTAACAGATGAGATTCTTTTTTGTATAATAGTTGTTGTTTAAGTTGCATTAGTAATATGAGTAGAAGTCGAAGAAGTAAAAGTGATAGTAGAAGTCTTAGTAATAGTAGAAATGATAGTAGAAGAAGTAGAGTAGTAGTTTTTTGTCGTTGTATTAGTAGTAAAACTTGTAGTAGAAGTAGCAATAGATGTAGTAGTAGTAATAGTATTCAATTGTGTATCAAAGTTACATAAAACTGCTTGATTTAAGAGGTTGTTTTGGAAAATAAGTTTAGTTCAAACTTATTCATTTTAGCTGGGTTATGTTGAAAGAATATGGCTTGTAGAAACACTTTCGAGTCCGTTTCCTGGGTAGAACCAGTACTTGGTGTCAACAAATGAAGGTCAGGA
>JAULCC010624179.1:0-10155 GCA_032358795.1 Nuttallia obscurata | reverse complement strand
TAAATATTGTGTGATTGTTATATGCTTGTATACTGATGGGCCTATGGCTTTATGTATAATAAAGATATCTATCTATCTATCTATACATCTGTTTCGTAACAGTCACATTATACGCAACTGATTATGGTTTTTATCGAGCAAAACTATTTTACTTCAAAAAGTTACGGTCACGGTAGAGAAAGTACAAAAATATGTTTTTAAGAAAATTCCTCGGTTAAGTAGTTCATATGTCAAGGATTAGCAGAGCTGAAAATATCCCATTTTTCCTGGAAGGAAAATGATTTAAGTTCTCATGACGAATTGACATACAAAAATATGTTCATAAGTAAACACATCGGTTAAGTAGTTCATATGTCAAGGTTTATAAAGCTAAAAATATCCCATTTTACCTGGAAGGAAAATGATTAAAGTTCTCATGACGAACTGATATACCGCCCACTGGCTTAAATATAAATGCTATAAAGAGACACGTTTTAGTTCTACTCAGACAATATTTGAGGTTGCACGGAGGATTAAGATTCCACAAGACAACACCAAACATCACACACCTGATTAGGTAAGATATTTTAAAGCTATGTTTTGGAATTCCGAAACGTTTAAGTAAAGATGCATTTTGTAATAAAATGTAAGCAAAAATAAAATTTATTTTTTGAATCAAAATTATGATTAAAAATAAATTAATAGTTTATTCATTTATTTATTTAATAGGTAGGACACACTAACTAGGCTCGACATTTAGTTATGAATGTACTTCAAGGCATTAGATATGATGTGCTGCCTGTGGTAAAATTGGAGTATTTGACACAAGTCAAATTAAAGCATTTTTAACTATAAATAATTAAATATAGTCACACTATTCAACCAGTATGGGTCCAATGTTTTACAAAAGTTTAAAATGCAACAATTCAATAACATTATGTTTAAAGCATTAACTAAAATTGCTCTTTTACATTATAAAATTATCTTTCGATGCTTAAATTTTGAAATGGACTTGTTCACGGTGGTTAAGCTACTCGGACTTTTTTTTTATCAAATCTGCGTCCCCTGACTATTTTTGACCAAGGAACGGACGTTTCTGAAATTTTTCCAACACATTGTGATAAGTCTGGTCTAATTTATTGATTTATATCAATGAGTGTATGCTGTATACTGAATATACATGTAAGTGCACGACGCAATGTCACAATGAAATTTTACAGGAACAGAGAGTTGTATACAAGAAATATACTCAGTAAAACTAGAAACATCTCTTGTTTATAGCCGTGACGCTTTGTCTGTGTAGTTGCTACATGATCAATGTACATGTATTTTAAACTCTGGCGATATTCAGAAAACGATCGTGTACAGTTTACCCGATACGCACGGTTTACATATCGGTCAGTAACCGGAACGGCCATTTGCACGTTTTGGGATGTCCGCCAATGAAGTCGCGAGTCGGTTCGGGTGCTGTCGGAAGACGATTGATCATCTTGCAGCCCGGTATCAGCGACCTTGTAGGCCTCGTGTGACGACGGATAGAGCCGATCGTTACATTGCATCGACGCACTTATGCCAACGTCAATTGGCAGCCACAGTCACTGCTAGGCATTACGGTGTCTCAGGGCAGACCATTCGCAACCGGTTGCCCAACCATTCAGTGCAAGCCGCCCGTACAATGGTCTGATAATGACCCAACGCCATCGCGCTGCTAGGCTGTGTTGGTAGCGACGTCATCTGAATTTGAGCAGGGCTTACTGGAACCGAGTTTTGTTAACCGATGAATCGCAGAGTGTTGCATTGTTGAGAAGAACAGGTTTGGGGGAGGGAGCGTAATGGTCTGAGGTGGGATCATTGGAAACCGGAAGACATATTTGGTTGTTGTATAGGACTACATTTATGCACAACGTTATGTAGCAGACGTGCTAAATGCACATTCTTTACCATTTATTCGTCAGTATGATGTAACATTGATGCAGGACAATGCCCGCTCTAATGTACCAAGGGTCACCACTCAATTCTTGCAGCAAAACAATGTCAACGTCATGCCATGGCCCGCGGTTTCCCCAGATCTCAACCCCATTGAGCACATATGGGATCAGCTGGGGCGCAAAGCAAAAGCTAACAATCATACTGACAATGTTCGAGATCTTACACGGGCGTTACAACAGGAATGGAGGAATGTACCCAACGAACTGGTTTTGCGTTACGTTACTTCGATGTGGCGTAGGATCATTGCATGCATGCATACAAATGGTGACCACACTCGCTACTAACAAGATTTACTGGATGTGTCACATTTCTTATTGAAATTCCACCTCTTAACATTCGTAAACACCTTTCAGAGTTTTTGTGATTTTTGATTTTGACCCCTACATCTCTTGGTCTGTTATCTCTAGAAAAGTTAACACGATAGCCAGGTGCAATTAACTGGTTTTGGAACAGAAATGAATAAACTTATGTTTCCATTTTGATTAATAAAAGTAATCCGTTTAGTTTTCGATAATGTTTTCCTCAAATATGGAGGGACGTTTCTGTTTTTTTGCTGAGTATATGTAGGAGGTTTTGTGTATAATGAATAACAAACTCGCAATTTTACGGGTATTATATCTAAAACATATGGCTACCTTTTACAAAGTCCGTTTGTATCAATGCCGAAGTCAGTTACAGGTATTTCATGAAAATAATCTAATGCAAATTTGTATTGAAATAATATATAGGGATTTAAACAGTTTAATACGTTCATGTGTACTGCAAAATAATGGAATAACATATATTTTGTGGCGAAGGACGTTTTAAGATAGTGGAGCAGGACTATTTATGATCGATAAATATGTGACGACAAAAACGATCTATCTAAAACAGGGAGCGTAAAACGTAACTGCAGCGAAACTTTAAATCGTTTGTACATGAATTTGAAATAACTCACAAAAGCTAAAACTTGGAAAATCGTTTTAATATTCTTAAAGTTTAGGTGAATGTCACAAATTATGCAAGCCTGTATAATTTTGAAGACAACTGCATGTTATATCTTTAACCTAAACTGCATATAAACGGCCTGTGTATCTCAATATTCCGTGGAACGACACATTTGACACACTAACACATGTATTTATGTTAATATATGTCCCTTTCTGAATCGGTTTTCATTGTTGATCCTGAAAATTGTAAGAAAAGTCCGTCCCTTGATAAATAAAACTCGGGGGACGCGGAACTGATAAAAAATGTTCCGAGTAGCTTAACCACCGTGTGTTGAATGCAACCATAGAATGGCACAAAGCACCGTGCTCTTGAATTTTCCAAACTACAGTTGCAATTACAACAAAACACTCGCCAAACTCATGGCTGTCTTTTAGATGAGGACATCTTGACATTCGAAGTAAAAGATTTAAAACTTCATCTTTCATTTATATTGGTTAAGGATGTATTGAAAATTAAAATATGTTTTAAAATAATATTTCACTTCTTTTTAAATGATTAGATTGAAAGATGGATTTATTACTGTTAAATAAATGCTCAGCTAATATTGGCCGCTGTGCAAATTGTTACTCTAGCTATAAACGTGTCTTATGCGAACATGTTTCATATGTCTGCCCTTGAAAAATGACTGTATTTTTGGATCTACGTCAAAATAAAAACAAAACGTTTTACTTCTTTTTTTGTAGTTAATATCACATCATAAGACATACTTCGACGAAATCAGACAGAAATACAAATATATTTACCATATTTTCAAAATAATAAATATGGTCATGATTTGATTTTTAAGGAATTTGCATGTGGGAGGACTAACTTGAGCAAAAGAATGAGCTTCTAACATCTAACAGTTTTCTATATTCCATCAGATGATATTTTATCCAACCTAGAACCAGAATTTGAATAGAAAAAATAAACGTTGCTGTGCAAAATATTGAGTTTCAGTCATATGAAATACTTCCTTTGATTAATGTTTCTATTGTATACAATGTTCTAGAAAAAAACTACGTAATTGCTACTATTTTTGAAAACAAAATGTTTATTTTGACTATTAGTAGTAATTCGGCCGTTACGGTACAAAGCCTGCTTTTAATACAACCTTAATAAGAGTAATAACTCTCTAAAACTATTTCTCAAATGTTTGTAGAGCACTTGATACTACCATTTAAGGGGTGTCGTAATTTGATATACATAAAAGCGTGCCTAGTATTACTTTTAATTACATTGCTTTAGGACAAAATGAAGGTCTATGCCGACGGAAAAGAGCTACAAAAACGAACACTCATAACAGTTGACATGCTGAGAAGCTTTTATAGAGAGAGGAATAGTGATTTGGACTACATAGAGAATTCCAGAACATATGACACGCTACGATATGGAAAACGGGACAGTAAACTGCCATTTACGGTTACCTTTACAGACAAACATAATCATGACTGGAAAATTGTCATAGAGAAGGAGGATGATACAGGTAAGTTTAACTTTCCATTCGTATATCCGTAAAAAAAGAACCTATATATTTTACGACCTTGTCGAGTCATCTCCGCCAAAAAACTGAGACCCAAACCAAAACATAAACCAGTTTTCGTCCAATAACCATCTTATTATATACTTTCATATTCGACTTCTACAGTTTAAAATGAATTAGATACTAGTATTCAAGATATAAATGTTGAAACTTTATACAAACGTAAATATACTTTTGAGTTTGATTGTAGAGCAGCAAAATTGGCACAGTCTGTACTCTCTATCTTTCCATTATCTCTGTTCAATAATTTTCATGGCTAGTTACAATTTATACATGTGATCTCGGCTAAGTTCAAATTCCAAATAGATCGCTCAGATACCCAGGAACCATAACCCTTTACTTTCGACATTTAGCCGAATCTACTGCGTCCGCTCCTTATCTTAAAAAAATCAACAACAAAAAATACCAAAAACAACAAACCCTTAATCAAACAACAAACTAGTATGTGCAATCTTCATCAATCTTTTCAATTGGCAAGGAAATTAATTAATCATATCAATTTCGTTTCCGAATTTTTGCCGAACATTATCTCTATCTAGTTTCAGATCTCGTTAACAAATTTTTACCCAAATCCTCAAGCGTTTTCAATCAAAAGCAAGCAATAATCACATTTGAAATCGGTGTAAAATACCAAGTTCTTGTTTCTTCTGTTTATTAATGGGACAAGGAACAGGAGGAGGAGGAAGAAGAAAAAACAACATGATAATGACACTTTTCTGATATTTTATATTTTTCTGCAGTAACTGTGATGATTCCATGCGGCACGCATATGTTGTGGTACGGAGCAGACGAAAGTCCAACAAGAACAGGTTCTGATGCCCAAACAAGCTGGGCCGAAGTCCAGTTCAGTTACCAGGACAAAACTTGGCTACCACCCTATCACGCAGGTGTGAGAATATCCTTTCTTGGATACAAAGATAGATCTACCGGAGAATGGCAAGTGGATTCAGAACGGTATAACAAAATACTTGATATGGCAAAGAAAGGAACGGAAGTGACCGGTGCCATAATGAACCAAATCGAACAAGGGGCGAAAATTTATGCAACAGGAGGTGCACTTTAATTTGAACTTCAGAGATGCATTTTGGATTATGTGTAGTTACAGTATATCATTTTACTTTTTAAGCATTTTTGTATGTTTGTTTTGGTGATTTGGTTTTTAATTGTAATGCTTAATAAATGATCAAAATATACAACAGAGCTAATTTCATTTGACGTTGAAAAAGTCTCACAGTTTTATATTGCTGGTTTTGATAGGAGTGGTTTAAGGCAGATCATGCCTAATAAATAAATTCTAAAAGCAACAATTAATATAAAAAATTTAACTCTACATTCAAATATTGGTTATTTTTGTTACGCATGAATAAAGACTTAAGTTTTCACGTACAACAAAAACTGTTCAGGCCAATAAATGCGTTTGTCTTTCGTGTTGTTTTGTGAATAATATCTATTCATTCTACAGAACTAAATTTCTGACGGTATCGCCATATGCTGCTTAGCATTATAATAACATATAATTATCCAAAGTGTGCGACTTTAAATGAATGGTCACATCGTTCAGTTAATAAATCAAAATAACAAAACATAATGTATTATTTGTTACAAATTAATCAGTAAAAATTTAATGAAATTTGAGTTGGTATGCGATTTGTTTTAGGAAGAAAATCATGAAAGACCCGTTATAACATTAAAACTTCGACTGTTTTCATTTTGCTCACTAAGACCGAAACTGAAACTCAAATGCTACATAAGTTGTTGTTGTTGTATGAGTTTAACGCCCGTTCAAACAGCATAATCGTATTTTGGTCATTATATCAGGCAGGTGGTTTACCTAAATGTCCTTCTTCTCGAAGCACTAGACGCTTATTATCCACAAGAAACGACCAACTTTCTCATATAATGAGATGAGGTCGGTAGCAGTACTCAAACAAATGGCTCTAAATCAACGAGAGGTTAAAGGTTTTTCAACTCAGCGACTTTTACCACTCGACCACGTTGACCGACTTCTGCTTTCCCAATAGCGCGAGATCTTGACGCTCTGCTTAACTTTGTTATTTAATCATAATAATGAGACTGCATATGCTACTATATATAGTATGACATTTGCCCAGAATGTTTTGAATATGAGCCAATAAAACGATCACTAGAAGTTTTCAGCTTGGAAATCTTCTTCTCAGAAACAGCTTGCCCAATTTCAAAATTCGGTGACCCTTTACAAAATTACTTTAAGCCATGTTTGTTCACAAAAAAAAAAATAGGCCGCCAGGGGGCGGGACTGATTTTCACTAAATGGCTTTATAGAAAACTTAGAAAATATTCTTTTCAGAAAGTAATGGTCTGATTGAATGTAAATTTCTTAGAAATGTTCATTTTGTGACCCTCTATCATTTCCATATAGGCAGATTGGTTGATTAAAAAACATAGCTGACAGTAGGCAGGGCAATTTTGACCCTGTATAGGGCTGCATATTTTGTATGTGGAAATTACGGGTGAGCGATTACAGGACCATCAATGTCCTCTGATTTACTTAACATTGGTTAGCTGAGCAGCAAAATTCAGAAACTGACATATAGTTCAATTGTATTAATTTGCTTAAAATAAAATAAATATTGCAGGAATTTGTGTTTTGTATACTTATATTATCTTTTCAGTGGGTAAGATATTCAACCAATTGTGTCTTATAGCGATATGGTTTCAATTGGTGATATATTCCACCAACTGTGTCTTATAGCGATATGGTTTCAATTGGTGAGATATTCAACCAAGTGTGCCTTATAGCGATATAAGTTCACTTGGTTAGACATTCAACCAATTGTACTTTCGTGCGATGTTGGTTTTCTTGGTGAGATATTTTATCAATTGTGCCCTTAGGAGATTTTAGTTACCTGGTGATTTGTTTTAACTAAGCTTGCCAATATTGCTTAAAGGAACACCAGCATCATACACATAACATCTACATATTTTTGAAACGTCCATCAGATGTGTCTGTTGTAACAGAAAGTAATAATGTTTGCACTAAGTTAGGTCTCCTAATTTCCGTGATTTTCTCAGTGCACTTGAACATACAATATATCTTAGAACTGTTCGCATTTAAATGTAGATGTTATTTTTTTGTAATATTGGCCTTTATATATACACTGCATGCAAAGTGTGCTGTCTCCGAACGTTCTTGAACGAATCCCCAGTAAGTCGCCCTGTTGTCCATGTATCTGTCCGTAAGGACTTTTGAGGCAATTAAATGGCTGTATGCTTTAAGAAAAAATAAAGAGTACCAGTAAATAACTTATTATCACCTTATTGAACAATGTCTGATATAATATACTCAGATTATAGGACGCAGTCGGTGTTGCGTTTAAACTTGTATTGTTATCTCACTGGTTTCCTTGATCTGGTTATCTGCACCAATATTCTTCTTTATCTATCGCGTTTGGTACCTGTAAGATGAAAGTCATTTAATAACTGAAAGGAAGTGTACACTGTGATTGGAGGGTTATAATTATGGCCAGCTAATTTACCTTTTTCAACCAGCTTTTTTTTTATTACCGAGATATCAAATTCACATGTCAGGGAAGATATAATCTAAGCACTGAGCGTGCGCAGGGACTGTACCACTGGTGTGTGTTTAGCATGATATTCATGATGGTCAGACTCACTCTTATGGTAATTCATTGTGAGAGGACCATGTAAAACATCAAGCAGGGACTCAGTCTCTGCAGTTTTCGTAGACATTCGCAGACAACCTTGTAAAAATAAGTCAGCTTATTAGCCTACTCGTTGAGTCTTTGTCATTTCCAAGACTTTAGATGAAATAATTTGTTTTTCAGAACCTGTCAATGAGGATCCCATTTATTGTCCCCGTCATAATGTGTGTGAGGTTCGGGGAAACATCAATCTCCATTCCTTACAAGTTTTTAACGGAAATAAGCAACGTCATGCGATAAATATATTTCCCGACTCTTTATGTGAGAAACACACTTGGAGTTTTTCAAATCATTTGTTTATACATGATGCCTGTTCAATATTGTAGTTTAAAAAGTTCTAAATTGAGTTTGTATCTTGGTGTCCTTTAACCATTTTTGTTATAAGACGAAGGCAAAAAGGTCTGTTTACAGACTTTAATTCATAGTGTTTAAAATTTAGCTATTTAAAAGTCTTTTTACAGCTGTATTCATACATTGATGCAAAAGAAAGCTGCTGTTTACTCCAAAGCTTTTGTCAAATTCTTCTATGTCTAATTGTTTTCTTCGCTTTTTGAAGAGAGTTCCTATACAATGACTCTAGCTTTATACCATGAATTTATAAATACACTTTGAGATTCAACAAGAATATTTGGCTTGTAGAAGAAAATCAAATGAAAACGAATGTTTTCCTTATCTAATTGATGTTTTTAAAGCATATCAGTATCGGCTCGAACGTATCAAAACTCGCTTTAAAGTTTCTTCGTGTACTTGTATTAATTCCATGTGCAGATAAGAAAGATCTTCAGAATTATCATCGGACAATTTTTTTTCAATTTCATTAGTTATCATAATGATTTCAGTTTCGCGTTTATTTCGTTTCTTTTTCTTATAGGAGGCAAATAAAGTAGACGCCCCCCACCACACACGCTATTTTCCATTCTAAAATTGTGTAAGAAAAAGTTGATCATTGATAGAAATTTAACATTTAGGTATATTTTCTATATTTTCATGATTATAGATTGGTAGGGAATACCGTTTTGAATGATTATTATCTTAGTTCTGAAGAAGCGAGAATGATCTGGCTGGTAGCTATGTTGGATATTTGCATCAGCGACTTATACAGCTAGGAAGGTTGAAACCAATTAAAAGTCAAGTCGTGCTTGTTGAACTGGATTAGTTTTTCTCCACGTAAAACTTTTCTTGCCGGGCTTCAGTCCACGGAAGGGAACGATAAGTTGTCTAAAATCAATATTTTGCAATATGTTGGTTTTTCTTTCGTTGGACCTTAAACTGATGCCAATGTAAAACGATTGTCATCTATATTAAATCTAATATTACGTAATTCCCGATTTCATCATACATCTTCTCATGTATAGTATAGGATTGATTGTTAAACAACATAGCAACACCACTTCTATTCGATGTATTACACTTAACATAATGTCACCTATTGCGAATATAGATCATTATACATATTATCTTCGGTAATGTGTGCATCTTGTATGCAATAAATATTGCATTTTAGAGTTTTAAGTTGTTTAAGTCTCTTTTTCTTTCAACTCTGATCTCTACAATAAGCAGAAAGTATATTTACAATTAAACATTAACAGATAAAATGTTTAGCGCCTTGGCCAATAGCAAAATAGATGAAATAAAGTTTGTAGACTGTCTTAGGATGCTTCATGATTTCATAACAATAGAGATGTATAAGGACTTGGAAGATTTCATTGTTTGTCAATTTGTTAAGAAGGCAACCCAATGTAATCACATATCGTTGCTAGAATAAAAACATTGCCAAACTACCATCTATTGTTGCTAGTAAAATCAAAATGGAGTTTCTGAGGTTTTTGATCTTTTTATTTTACTAGTAAGCGGGGGCCTCCGTGGCCGAGTGGTTATAGTCGTTGACTTGCAATCACTCAGCCTCTCACCGCTGTGGGTTCGAATCCCGGTCTGGGCACTTCGGATTTTTCAAGTGAGGAAGCCTTCCAGCTG
>JAULCC010624168.1:0-10155 GCA_032358795.1 Nuttallia obscurata | reverse complement strand
TCCACCTGTAATGAGCTGGACGTCGCGATATGACTAAAATACTGTTAAAGCAATGTTAAATTCCAAACAAACAAACAGATTTGCAACAGAAAAACCAGTTAATATCATGTGTTAAGGGATCCATAAAACGCACATATATTAAACACAAGTCACCGGTATAAACATGTTAATGTGCTCTACATTTTGTTGGATTCTTACTATTTATAACAATATCTTATCACTGAAAGCCGTTTGTTTTCTTAGATAGCATATTTATCCAGTTGTCTAATGAATAAAACGAGGGTGTTATAAAATTAGTCCCATAACTTAATTCGTGCTGTTAAGTGTATGATTCATAACGTGACTAGGATAACACAAATGCACTCTATCTTTGCATGCTACCTTATTCGATTTATATAAATCTAAACCCTTAGCCTGCTGAAAAAATGTCGTCTGCTTAAATTGTCGTCTGCCTGGATTCTAAAATTCATCGGATTCGTCTGATATCTGGAGAAACAGTTGGCCGAGTGTCTAACAGCTTGGATTCGGATTAGACGCCGAGTGACTCGGCGGCTAATCTGTATCCAAGGAGTTTGCAAAGTCTATCACAGTTGCGCTTAGCAGGCTACGGGTTAAAGAATGATTACATGTAATGCAATGCCAATCCTCGGCGCTATATGGCCTTTTAAGTGTCGCGGTGCCGTTAAACCCAACTCAATCATCAATATGCCAATCTTTTTTTTTTCCCCATTCTAATACTGACCTGGCTGTAAAGCCAATTTTTGGTGTGATCAATATTTGATGTGAAGTAAACAAAGAATGAATAACAGTTCAAAATAAAAGCACAGAATCTATATTGTGACATAGTCTTCCCTTTGTCAGTGTGGTATACATTATTCTAAAGCAATATCGTAAAAGATTTATTGATTTATCACTTACTTGTACACAAAAGACTGGGTCTAAACTGTATTCCAGTTGATACACTTAAGAGGGGGAAAAGAGGAAATAATTAATCACAGACAACACCTTGTATCGTAATCTATGACGCAGTTTTGATAATGATAAAAATAAAAATAATAATGATAATTTCTTTTTCAGTCAACAACTAAATTTCGATGCAAAAAATAGAACTACTTGATTGTTAATTAAGCAAAACTATTTTTAAAAGTAACATATCAGCGACAGATGTTGAAGAGATGGATGCCATCGCTCACACCTCAGTTAAAAAACGACTAGATTTTTTTTATAAATAAACTGTTTCTTGGTTGTTGTTTTTTCCGGTAAAAGGAATTTTGCAATGTTTTGTTTGATAACGTTGTACGTTGCATAATTGGTAACTTGATGGTGTTTAAAATTTCCATTTTATATTTCATTGAATTTCATTGAATTTCATTTCATTGAATTATTTCATTGAATAATGGTCCGTTTTCATACCGGAGTAAATAGATATCACCTTCCATTTTTTACCGTCTAATTTCAAACAACACAATTTATTATTCATGTCATACACAGTTCGACATTTCTGAATCGACTTCTAAACTCGTAGTTGGTATTCCTTTAACGATTTCAAATCTAGAACTGCTAATTTAATTGCTGAGTGATCATTCATAGCACGTTGCTTGAAAATTTAAAATTCTAAAAAGTCGACGTGGAAAACATGCCACTAAACCGTTTATAGCTAAGTTATCAAATTTGTGATTTTAACATCTGAATATCTCGTAACTGTTGTTGTTTGGCGATTTATACTATTTTCTTGCTTCACTTATAACATTTAACCTTTAGCCTGCTATGGGCGAAAGTGATAGAATTTGCAAACAACTTGGATCCAGATTAGACGCCGAGTAACTCGGCGTCTAATCCGGATCAAAGCTGTTTGACACTCGGCCAATTGTTTCTCCAAATATTGGGCGATTCTGATAAATTTAAAATCAAGGCAGACGACAGTTTAAGCAGACGACATTTCTTCAGCAGGCTTAAGGTTAATCACTTCCATCCACAGAAGAAATGCTTATTTGTGAAACGGAATACCACCTAATATTTGTTATTTGAAAATTAAGAACTACATATTGTTGCACTTATCAACAGAATGTGTTTTTTGACTTGAGGTATGAGTGATGCCATCCATATCTACCTCATTTGCAGGTATGATTTGTCTATTTGAGTCAAACAAGTTGACGTTGTTTTATTTAGGCTTCCATGAAGTTCTCAGGTGGTTTTAATATTCTCTCTGCTTATTTGCAGTCTTCGATTTTTTATATAAACTAATTATCTTTTATTGATGTAAATGCCACAATGTTATTTAACGGCATACTAAAGCTCAAAATTGCAATAATTGGATTTTTTTCCAAGTCAAACGAGGTGTATATCGCAACAGTAGGTTTCTTAAATTGTGTCCTACGCTATTATAGATACGAGAAACATATCAACAAACTCAAAATCGGATACTTATCAGCACATGATTGTTGACATTCTGAACGCTGTTGAAATAAACGAGACCCCTCTCATACATTCTTGAAAGTTGTTTATTTACACATTATATATGCACACACGCGAACGGCATCGCACCCATGGAGGTACATATTGAATACTTCACATTAATTAAATCACATTAGAAGACATGATCGTGACATTTAGCCATAAATCGAGGGCATCAGTTATACCTTTCGAGCTGTTGAATGTAAACAATACTTTAGAGTACTATGATAGTAAAGTAAATTAATTCATGATTTACTGATTACAAATCGTAGGTTGAATTTGATATGGTAAACTACACGTGTTCAGCGACAGTTTTATTCATTAATATGCACACATGTACTAAATAATGCGGATTTAACATGTTTTTTTAGCTTTAGTATGACTTTAACACATGTTTATTGTTGTCGTAACTAATTATAAACGGTCGCGTTTCCCCCATTGTAAAGTGATAATTTTCAAGGCATTGCTGCGGAAATTTCTTGCCTGACTGGAAATGTAAGATAAAATAATTTATAACTGTTTTGATGAAAATATAAATCAAAATAATCCAAGGGATATAACTATTTTTCATTTTTTTGATATTATACCTCGTTGTTGATTGACATAACTTCTTCCCGTTTCCTTTATCTTCTATTAAATATTTGCCAATTATTTGAGAGTAGCTAAAAACCCCAACAAAATGAATTCGTCCTTGAAACTAATGAAGCTGTTATTTCCTCGAGGAAAACAACAATCGCAGCCAAAAGTCTGCGTCACACAGTAAACTAGATTCAAGAATAATGTACACTGCTGTATAACCCTTAGTCTGCTAAACAAGACTGTGATAGACTTTTCAAACAGATTGGATCTAGATTAGACACCGATTAACTCGACGTCTAATCCGAATCCAACCTGTTTGATACTCGGCCAACTGATTCTCCAATTATTGGACGAATCCGATGAATTTTAAAATCCAGGCAGACGACAGTTTAAGCAGACGACATTTTTATCAGCAGGCTAAGGGTTTAACCTTATCAGGTGTAGTGTTGTCTTTGTCCTTATTTAGTGAACTGCTTGTTTAAGCCTTTATTATATGTGTTTGATTGTTTGTACGCTTCAAACGCTTTGCCAGGGGCCTGTTCATCTCATTTATATATAAAAAAATAGTTCCTTATATCCCAAATTCAACAGTTATTCAATATTCAAATTAAACTAGATTGAAAAAAACATTCACTGAAAAGTTTTTTTCCGCATAAGCAGCTACTTCTATGGTGTTTGCCATAACGGAAGGAATACACTTGGCATTTGTGCAATCACGGCTACAACGTAGTCCCTTGTTCTTGAAACAGTTCAAGAAACACACAGAGGATGCCTTCCGTCATTTGCCCAATCGCCTTTTCCTGGTCATCCTCTGTAGCACATATTTGATAGCAGACATAACCCTGCTTAACCTTTAGCCTGCTGAGCAAATGTCGTCTGCTTAAACTGTCGTCTGTCTTAGTTTTAAAATTCATCAGAAACGCCCAAAATTTGGAAAAATAATTGGTCGAATGTCAAACAGCTTGGATCCGGATTAGACGCCGAGTTACTCTGCGTCTAATCTGGATCCAATCTGTTTGCAAATTCTATCTCGGTCGCCCTTAGCAGGCTAAAGGTTAATGCTGATACATTTACATACATCTATTCGGTAACAACCAAATATGCAAATATTTTAATTGTTCAACAAATTGCTTTCGACAAAACATATTATTTGCAATTGTAAAACACACTCAATAATTTATCCATGTTAACATATTATATAAATACTTAAAACTTTGTGTTTAATTGATCCCTCAATAAATGAAAGTCAAATGGACCTGAAAGTTGTTTGTTAAAAGCGTCTATTCCTGCAATAAATAAGATATCGCGTATAATTGCATAACAAAAAAAAATCCATCAAAACCGTTGCGTTTCATAACATTTGATTTCCTCGTGTTTATCATAATGTTAGTTAGCTCATTTATTTATGTAGAATAAACCTTCTAACAAGTAACATTTACTTTACAATGATAAAATACGATAGAAAAGCCCTCGTCTTAATCAACGTATTTGTTGTACTAGAAATGCTGTTATAAGATCTTTGAGGGAAATATCAGCAAGAGGGTTTTGACACAAAGTTACAGAATGGACTCGCCTGTTACGTTCCGTAACACGGTTATGTTTGGTGTGGTACGTGTTTTAGGCCCAATCTGATAGCATGGCGCGTAGGCATATTATATTTCCATGTTTACTGCGGAAACCTTTGCGTTTATCAGGTAAAATGTGTTTGAAAATGAAAGTCCAAAACTTCAGTTTTACATTAATCTGAGTGTACATGAAAATAATGGTAGGAAGATTTTAATTTGATCAGACGATAGTGAATAGCGTACGAATTAGTTCCAATTGTTTCGACAGCATTTGCCTAAGACCGACCAAGGTCAAAAGAAGGTTATATAACGAGATACACCTTCCAAAACTATTGCATTAGATATCATTTTAAGCCATAAAATTCATTATATATTTCCAATGTGTACCATAACGAAGCAAACAGCAAAATTATTAATTGATTCAAGAACGGGGATCGATTCTCCTTAAAGTCTTAAAGGATTCAATAGTAAAATTATAAATGGGTCGAAAGAGCTAACAATGCAACATTATAGTGTTACGTCTGTATGAAGAAAGCGTTCATCTTTTTAAAAAAAAATAAAAATTGAGTGATATGTACAGTAACCTAAGTTCACTGTTTCAATTAATTTTGACGTCCTATTATGGTGTCACGTGCTCATCCACTCTGGTTGTAAATTAATTGTCTCTTATATATACCCCACATTTATCTTCACTAGATTTCAAATTGTCAGTAGGATCCCCATACGACGTCTAACAAGTGCCTATAAAACACAACATTACTATAACCTACATGACAATGCTGGTATTTCATTTCATAACGTTAAAGGGGTTTTCCCAATATTGTTTTCTCAGCCTCCCGCCAAAAGTATTATGCATACTATGAATGAAATAAAAATGATATTGCACCCTGGAAAGGTTCAGAAAATGGCCATGAAATACTTTTTTTCACGTTTTAAATTTTGTTTATCTTTAAGACTCTTATTTGACGACAACAACCATTTGAATTTGGTGGGGTTTCACGAAAATTTCCGAAATACGTTCCGAATATTAGCGCATGCTTGAAGGATGTACGAAAATGGCCGGACGATAGCGGAAAACCACCGGGAAATAAAGGAACTAAAACACTGACGAATACATTCTAAATCGCTGACGAGTAACACCGGTCACGACATTGTTTTTCTCACAATAGTTACGGGAAGTCTAACAAAATTTCCACATGAGTTTATGCTTCTTTGACACTCTTTAAAAACGCGAAAGTTTTAGGAATAGCCCCTTTAAAAAAAGAATACTTTCCGTTAAAATAGAACATACAATGAATGATGTATTTCATTAATATTGCTGATAGGCATAGCGATAAATCGAACATTCTTATTATGTGAGACAGACGGGTTGTTTACGATAGCAGTAACTGAGTCGACAGAATGTCGTTGTCTTTTCCTGGCTAATTATAGTTTGTAATCAATACTTTTTAAGAAGCACACATTTTGAAGAATGAAAGTTTAGATTTTATTTTCAAAATTTGTAGCAGTTATTTGATAGGTTGGTATTTAATAAAACTCCTCTGATACTCGAAGATTTGATAGAGTATTATATTAGTTTCAATCATTTACTTCAGATCCGAACAATAAAAGGGGCCGTCCTCATGATCTTCTTTAGCCACAAAGTTCTGGTTTTGCCTGGTTAACGAACTCCAATGTGTTTCTATAAGCTATTCGTATTTTTTTGTCTTTTTTTCTTTTACAACAAACTTGTGAAACTGCGTAGACGTTATTTGATATATCTTGTCAAACAATGACCCAAAGGTGGATGACTTCGATGGTTTGACAACAGTCAGACAAAATGTGTTTTTGTTACACTTCAACTATAAACTTGCATGTTGCGAAACCCTGGCTGGCATTTGTTTTAAGAACAAATACTCGCATTTTAATAATGTGTTTTAGTTATTTTAGCTGTCTTATTTTTTGAGAGCTGGGTTAGGTTGAATGCCACGCTAGTAAAATTCAAGAAATGTGACGACTTTCGAATCTTTATTATGAAATGGAGAGAGAACCAATATGTTCCTCGTTATTGCAGCCGACCCTCAGCAAACAAGCTGGATATCTTCCTCAAAAGAACCATTGAATGGTCCGATTAAGCGACAAAGACGTTTCTGTTCCATCGTTAGGCCCGACTATGCGACAACGACTTCTCCGCTTCATCGTACGGTCCAAACTAAGCTACAACGACATATCCGCTCCATCGTACGGTCCAAACTAAGCGTAAACGACTTATCCGCTCCATCGTACGATCCAAACTGAGCATAAATGACTTATCCGCTCCATCGTACGGTCCAAACTAAGTGTTAACGACTTATCCGCTCCATCGTTCGATCCAAACTTAGCGACAACTTCGCCGCTCCATCGTACGGTCCAAACTAAGCGTAAACGACTTATCCCTCCATCATACGGTCTAAAACTGAGCGACAACGACTTATCCGAGATGTCTGTCCAGTTGTATGTTGCCTGAAACAGATGTTACAGTTAGTTATTCGTTTTGGGAATTTCTGTGGATTGGTTGACATATTTGGATTTTGAAATGCATTGAAAATTGGTAATATTATCAAATGGCATATAATGTTTGGTTTCAAAGCTTTTTTCTTAAAGTGTTATGGCGTGGAGTTTTGTTTTTCATAACAAAAGGCTTAAACACTTGCCTTTATATATAATTCAACGATTGTATGGAAAGAGAATTACATGTTTAGTAGGAAAACATTGGGTGTAAATAAGAATAACTCTTTTGAGAACTAGACTATATGTTTAATGCTGATAATTCCAAGTTCGTAGTGCAACGCGGTGACAATAAATTATCTCATTCTGGTACATGAACAATACAAATTGGAAACATATGACTGAGGGAAAAGTCACTTAACATTCGTTAAGTTCCCGGATATGTGCACAATAAATTTTCCAGATGTATCATACTCGTAGTTGTAGCTATAGTAATATAAAGGCTTTATATACAAACATTGGAATGATCTCGCGGATAAAAAAAATTATAATAGTCGATTTAATTTTCAACACAAAACTTTCAAGTCTTCGTCCAATTACATAATTATTATGCAGTCAACGAATATTGATAGACCATTATAATACAACCGATAGCAGACCCCTAATTGCAGCTTGTGGAAAGAGTAGGCATGTCAAAAGAACCCTTACTCTCTATATTGAGCTACCGGTAACAAACGAATTAAGTTTTTTTGCGACTTAAAATTGATCATGGCAGTCTGTTTTGTAACTTTAGCTTGACTGGTACCGCGTTCAATATGGGGTTCAATATAAAGGAAAATAATATGTGTTGTGCGGTGTATTTAGTGCGGTGTGTGTTGTTCAGTGTGTGTGTTGTGCGGTGTGTGTTGTATGGTGTGTTTTGTGCGGTGTGTGTTATATGGTGTGTTTTGTGCTATGTGTATTGTATCGTGTGTTTTGTGCGGTGTGTGTTGTTCGGTGTGTGTTGTGCGATGTGTGTTGTATGGTGTGTTTTGTGCGGTGTTGTATTACAAGTTGTAAAGTTAAAACTGCAGTGTTACCCGAGAAGTGCAGGGTATATCAAGGGAACATTTGATTTCTGCGATTTCAAATATATTTGTTGTTACTATAACAATGGAGAAATGGTATTACGCAATAAAACTGAATAAATATTTTCCTCGGACTTCAAAATAGTCTTGTTATTATCATCACTCAGTATTGAAAGACAGTAATTATTTTCTCCGTAGGAGATATTCTCATAGGACAGTACATATAAATACAAACAGACAAAACAAATCAACAATGATGATAGCCCAAAATAAACAGTTATCCTAGCTCAGCCCATTAATGGCTAAACACCTCTACGTGTCACAACGTTTCTTTCAAATACTAATTCAAAATAATAATATAATCAATCGACAATATAAGTATTTGTGATTTTCAGGAAACAAATTTCCTTAGGCTCAGTCAAAGATATGAATGTGAACCGAGAAGTCGTCTCAGGTGAAACAATATTGTAATGCAGCTTTGTAAGTTCGTGTATTGTTTTTTAATCAAAATATTTCCCGAATGTCTCAAACATTCTGTCCATTCTCTAATAGTAATATCGCATTCCCGCATAAAACATTTGAAATCATCCAGAAAAAAATTATAGCGAAATAATTACACATTTTCCATTCTGCAGTATTAATGGTCGAGTCGAAATGTAATCACATTCATTATCATTTTTTTGCGAAAATGTAATATGCGACATTCCTTGTAATTAACTTTCAGTTTTCATTTATGTCTCGTTGGCAGTTGATTTTCACTTATCAAACCATTAAGAATGTATCACGGATTTAATTATCTGTGCAGTTTGCAAATATCTGGTATATATCGATGTTTTGCATTTCGTCTTTCTGGTTAACAAATGATTTCTCCAAGAAGAGATAATGTATTCTAAAATAATAGTCACTTCCTTTTTTATACGCCGCCGGAGGTCGATAGTAGATTGGCGTCATCTTCTCTGTCTGTCCGTCCGTACGTCCAATTCTTGTGAACGCAACTCTTCCTATGTTTTTGTATGAATCTTTTCAAAGCTTGGTCAATGCCGTTATTGTAACCGGTAGATGTGCATTAAGCGGTCATTTTCTGGTTCATTGATTTTTGCAAGATTTGTGTTCCTTGAAACTTAGTCTCTAAAGCTTAATTGATATTGCAGCCTTGTGAACGCAACTCCTCCTTTGTTTCTGAATGAATCATTTAAAAACTTGGTCATTACTATAATGGGAAGATGTACGTGAAGCGGTTATTTTCCAGTTCGTTGATTTTTGCAAGATTTGTGTCCCTTGAAACTTAGTCTCTGCAACTCCTCCTACGCTTCTGACTAAATCTTTTCAAAACTTGGTCAGTGGCATTACTATACTGGGTAGATGTGCAAGAAGTGGCGATTTTCCGGTTCATCGAGTTTTGCAAAATGGTGCAGGGTTGACAGACTTTTAGTATACAGATAATGCTAAAGTTTGGTGGTTTTCATTGGGTAAAAAGGTTGTTAAAAACAACGGAACAAATTCAAATATGGAGCAATTGGGTATTCAAAGTATGAAATATGAACTAACATTCACCCTTTTAGGAGCAAACAGATTTATTTCTGTGTATGAGTTTTTCGGATATAAGTTAATTCAAGTCAGCTAGACTGGTTAGCAGAGTAAAATTTTCAACTCTAGACAAGTGTTGATAAACTGTTTTGTTCAAGAAAACTTCCGGCTGCCCTGCAGGGATCGAGCCTTCTACCCAGGCAACCAGCATCTCAGGTCTCTGTCTTTTCATCATCTTTAGTAATTGCCTCACTTTGAGAAGAGTATATTAGCGGTTTGAATAAAGCGAACATACTGCTATACTGATTTAGCTCTTTCAGCTAAACTAACTGATCTTAGAGACTTCATTTTGAGCGTATGTTTTCAGAAACGTTAAAAGCAATAATTAAAAGGACCTCTTGATCTTTACATTTTGTGGCGGCGCATATTGTTGCAGCACTGACACTCTTGTTTAACTTTATAGATGGTAACTCTATCGTTTTCGTCAATTAACACAT
>JAULCC010624157.1:0-10155 GCA_032358795.1 Nuttallia obscurata | reverse complement strand
CAAAAATAACAAAGGGGAATAACTCCTTTCAAGGAGCAAGCAGAGTTATGGTTCTTATGCACTGCACTTCCTCTTATGAAGTTCTATCAACATATGGAGTTTCATCAAACCTGGCTACATTAGTACTGGAGTTATGCTCCGGACAAAATTACAATACCAAAAACAAAACTTTTCCAGTTTATTCAGGGGCAATAACTCCATTATCCTTGCGCGAAAACACGTGAATTTTTCGCATTGCACATCTACTGCTCCTAATGAATAATTATGCCAAGTATCAAGTGAATCGGACAGAAAGTGAAGGAGGAGTTCACCAGACAATATTTTTCAAGTTGATTCAAGGGCAATAACTCCATAATCCTTGAGAGAAAAAAACGTGATTTTTACGTCTTGAACACCTACTGCTCCTATTGAATAATTATGCCAAGTATCAACTGAATCGGACTGAAAGTGAAGGAATGGTTCACCGGACAAAATTTTGCAGACAGACCGCCCGACAGACAGACTGATTCCAATATACCCACTTCAAACTTCGTTTGCACGGGGGTATAAAAATTGTTTTAGTTACTAAGACATATTTGACTTACTTTGTTTACATTGTGCATTTACATGTGGCTCCCACTGGTGGTTCTTACAAGTATATTTTGAATTTCCAACTAAGGTATACCCAGCGTTGCAGGAAACCGTTACAGACCCATCAACTGATTCGTTTAGTGCAGTGACTTCACCATTCTCTACATTTATATCGTCACAAACTGTAAAAAGTTAATGTCTTCTTAAATGTCTTGCATGTGTTTTCTTTGTCTGAAGTATCTGTGCTTAAGATCTTTAAGTTAACGTGATTTGATATTATTTGTTTTACAAAAAGTCGTTTGCCCTTATGCAAAGTAATCATTCATAAAAAAAAAACATACAGTATACGATAATACATGAAACAGTTATTTCATGATATCATATAGTAAAAACTACTAATCAAAATGTATTATCATATATTGATTGAGTATTAACTCAATAAAGTAATTAAGAATTATTCATAATTGACAATTTCTGACTTTAATGTAAATGTAATGCACATATCTGTATTACCAGACCACTAATTGTTAAAATGCATGACAATGCTTGTAAACTAAATCAGAAATTTCAGAACCATGTCCGTTATGTAAACAAATGGTGAACCTATCAACACATTATATATAGAATAAATAATAAAATACATTAGGTAAATAACTTTAAAAGCCTGGTTTAAACAAAATTTAACGCTTTTTCTGCCCTTCTTACAGGTGTGCATTGCACCTTCGATCAACGTTAACCCAGGGTTGCAGGAATCTCATTGGTTCCACTAGATCAATGACCTCGCCATTATTAATATAAAAATTAATAGTTTGAAGCGTATGTCACAATTAACAATTCTAAAATATTTTGGGCAAACCTTATATATTAACTTGCGTAAATAACATGACATCTGACAAGCATGATTTACACTATAAAAAGGAAAATGTTAACAGAATCTTTTTGTATTATTTGGTAATATCTCGGCAAGTTCATCGTTAAGTTTCGTTCGTGTTTGTGAGTTATTAAGATCGGAACATTCTTTTTAATCTTAGTATGGTTTTGCAATGCATTCCATCTAAAAGGGTCCACTAGCTCAGGGATAAATTTACCGATCTTGTAATAACGATGATGCAAGTTCGATTCCCGGTTTTTATTTTATTTAATCCTTTTTTCCTTTTCATTACATGTACTCGTACTTGCAATGTGAGTGTGTGGGTGTATTTTTTCTCTGTTCTTCATAACATTCATAAATATATATAATTCAAACATAAAGCAAACAAAGCAAGTTCCTTCACTGAAATGGTTTTGAAACACGGTCGGTGTCTGTGCTGTCAACGACTTTTGAGTCTGACAAGTTGTCGGTCAGTCTGATGTCAATTCATTCAGTTGAGTTCCAAATATAGTTTTCAGCCTTAGTTGCTGTTTTATGCGCGATGTGCATGTACATTATTTAACACAGTATGTATTTAAAAACAAAGATACATAGCTAAAAACATATATCTTCTGAGTAAGATTACAAACCTCGACCCAATGGTTCTAATTCTAGCATATTGAGGTTAGCCGGTCGTGTAAAACGTGTTTGCGTCTAGAGTAATACATATAAATCTTCAACCATTTGCCGAAATCACTGTGTTTTGTTTCGGAAATCGACGATTGCCGACGAAAGGTCGCCGAATATTTAGATATATAAGTGAGATTTGCCAAACAATTACTCGTCAAATGGGATATTATGATGTTAATAGACATGTTCTAGTGGAACTTATACCCAGCTTTCTTTCCAGATATCTTTGTGTTTGTTTTCTTTGGAATTTAACGTCGCTGTAGCAGTATTTCAGTCATATCTCGACGTCCATATCATTAAAGTTGGAGGAAGACCCCGGGGGACTACTTAAGGAACAGAGCCCACCCGGGTAGAACCTACGACCTACCGCAAACAAGCTGGAATGCTTTCTCACTTAAAAAAAAACAAAGTGCCAATACCGGGATTCGAACCCATGGCGGTGAGGGGCTTAAAGATTGCAAGTTAATGACTATAACCACTCGGCCATGGATGACCACTGATGATATCTAAATGATATCTAGATTATAAAAATAATGAACAATGAAGAGTAGCTACTATGCGAATTAGTTTGGTCTTAAAACTAGAAACTTATTCATACTAGTAACTCTCTTTTATTTACAACAGATAAGTTAATTGAATTTGAGAAACTTGATGGCGATTAAAATCAAATCGGACATAACTTGATTCCGTCTCTTTTGAAAGTTTATTATATAAATAATTAACTTATGCATCTAATTAACCGAGCTTGATATAGGAAAAGACGAAATATTGTATTAAGGCATATACGATTATTGATTGTACTTATCCCAATAAAGAAATATCACATAAATAGGTGTCTTTATTTAGCAGGCTTAATCCAATTAAAATGCTAAAATTTCGTTGGATTTGAAATAAATGTTCATGGATGTTTATTATCTAAGGTTTTTTGTCGGTATTTATGGACTTTAAGATTATTCAAAATTATTAATATACTTCAATTAGATATATTTAGAGTGCAAACCAAAAATAAGCCTCACTTATAATAGAAAGATTAGTTTACTTCTTCAACTGCAGAAAAATCTATAGTATTCTTCGAAAAAGTAGAATAATTACCAATATCCATACATCAATATAAATACATTATTGTTAAACAACAATTGGCCTTGTATTGAAGTGTAATTAGGAAACTATTCATAATGTGATTTTGAAAGATGTATTTTCCAACAGTTTCGCAATCAAACCTTTAAAACTGAGACATATTTAACTGATTTAAATTTCAAAAGTGTATATTTAGAAAATACATAAACAATACATGATGCCGATATTATTAAGTGTGTATTCATAATAAAAATAATTTAATCTTATGGCAAATATGAAAATTCTGTTCCGGATATAATCAATTTTCAAACAACTTAACCCGAATTGAACCTATAGAACGCATGACAGCAGTGTTTGCTAGACAACTTCTATGACATCAGTCAAAATCTCTTTTGCTCTTTCTTCTAACTAGATTCGTTATTTAACTTTACTTCTTTTCTTTTTTTCTTCCAAAACAACTATAATAATCTCCCAAACTTCTATTTTACAAATATACAAATATTTGTAGCTGATAATTTAATTATGCTAAAACTGTGTGATCATATATTTTATGCAATGTTTGATACGTTGATTGACTCATTAAGGAAATTAATATAAAATTACGAAAAAATCATGTTTACAGTTATCAAGAAATATCTTACCTTGGTGGCATTTTGCATTTACATTTGTTGGGACCCACTTGCCTTTCTTACAAGTGTATGTTGACTGTCCGACCAAGGTATACCCAGCGATACAAGTAACAATAACAGTGTTCTCAGTTAATTCGTCTACAGCAGATACCTCGCCATTGGTTATAATTATATCATCACAAACTAGATAAACAATTACAAACCATGACTAAATATACTTGTAGTGGTTATGTTAAGAGCCTTAGGTAACACATCGAATTGGAACATTCTAATATTACAATATATTACAAGCTCAACCTAGACATAAGCAATTGTATATTTTATGGAGTTTAAGCTTACTAAAATTAGTTTTCTTTGAAATACTAGTTTTTTGTTAAAACTGAAGCACACATGGTTGTTACGTAAAGATTATCTTTAAGAAATACTTTCCTTTAAGATAGAATATTGTATTTCATCAATAAGAACAAAATGTATAGTCGATAACCACCGCAACTATTTATCCTTATTATTCCAGCTGTAATATTGGGTATTGTCAAAGAAATATAATATATATAATAAATATTCTAAAGAGCAGAATTAAAAAGAAAATAATAGTTTATGTTCTGGTCAGTTCTGTTGCAACCATATCCTCGTAGGGAATTATTAATGTGTATTTCGTCCGGAGGGGTTAACGTTATCAAAACCCCGATAGAAAGAATATGATACATGTAGGACGAAAGCAAATAATAAATCTGAAAAACGTTTAAAAAATAAATATAACGGCTATTTATATGAATAAAAAGATTCAGCAACAAGTGGACATATCGATTTTAAAACTACTAGATGAACAGCAAAAAAAACAACAACACCAAAACCGAAACGAACCTGAGACCTCAAATATTTGAAGTCCGTTAAAAGTAGAAAACACGAACTGGAAAAAAAACCCACAGTGATGGTAAGAGTCTTTTTGTTCGTTGTGATACCTGACAAAGGGTTATCTGACTAAATTAGTTAATGGCGGTATAATAGTTGAGGGGCCTTATATGAAGTTTCAATAAACATGAGATCTGTTCATGCAATTGAGTTGGCTTGGGTTTTACGGCATCGCAGTACTGTATAGGTAATACGGCGTCATTCAGGGAAAAAACTTGTTGGGTCCACATTTCATTTACATCGAGATACAAAATATGGGTATGGATAAAATAACTTAATACCGGCTGGAGAATCAGAGATGCAGAAACTCCAGATCCATGTTCAAACCCTCTTAGTTGTGCTACATTGGCACGTCCCAGGCCTACATACGGCTCACGCAATTGTTCGACGTTAGTTTTGTATGTAACTATATTTCTAACAATCAAACCATTTTATCTTGCTGTTTATTAAAGAGGATTTGCTCTTTCTGTTGACACGTAATACAACAAACGTATGTTGAATAGATAGTAAATAACAAGTTACAATTGTTTTGGTTAATAAAAAAATCTGCCTTACCTTCGTTACAGTGTGCATTTACAATTGGAACCCACTGGCCGTTCGTACAAGTGTATGTTGAATTTCCGACTAACGTATACCCGGCGTTGCAGAAAACCGTTACAGACCCGTCATTTGAATCTTCTAGATTAGTAACCACACCACTGGTTATATTAATAGTCTCACAATCTTAAACGACAATTCAAAACCATACACCATTTGTAACTATATGTTTCTTTAGAGCATTGCTAATCATTATTGTAAATAAAAGCATATGCACACTTATTTAATTAAACGGCACATTATTTGCACTGTTACAAATATCAAGATGACGTTAAAGACTATTAGGTAAATTATCAAAAAATATGCTATGAAATATCTACAAATGAATAAAAAAGAGCATATATTTGCGAAAAACGCAATACGTATGTATTGTTTTATCTTATACAGATAAAAATATATCCTATGAATTTGTTAAATTTCAAGTAAAACCAATACCTATTTTGCTTTTAAGTACCGTACATACATTTTGAAAAGGTTAAAAGATATTCATTCATACTCTGTACCTGAACATGTCTATTCTATATTCATATTCTATCTAACATTTAAAACATAATTGGGACATACTTTCTATGCATTTTGCAGTGACGTTTGAGTCCCACTCGCCATTCTGGCAAATGTATGTTGGTTTTCCGATCAACGTAAATCCATCTAAGCAGGACACCGTCATTGAATCCTCAACTGACTCGTTTTTTGCAGTGACCTCACCATTCTCTACGTTTATAGCATTGCAGTCTGTCAAGATAATTTTACAATATATCAAATTCAATGCTGTAAATATATATGAGCCCTTTATATTGATATAAACCAGTTATCCTTAAAAAACATTTCTTCGATAAGACATACAACATCCCTCACATATAAAAGCTACAAAACAGTACGTATGTGATGTGTTATCATGTGCCAAATAAATATATATAAATAAATATAATACCCTTTTTTTTCGAAATTAGACTTAGTTTTACCTGAAAAAGTGTCATCAGAATCAATTCCTTAAGTTTGGTATGGTGGTTGGGAAGCCTTATACGAATTTACAATGGACAGGTGATCTGTTTATGCAATTGTTAGATGTGATGTTTTCATGCGGTTCTTTAAATAGGGATCGCTCATAATGTTGGCTCTGAATACGTCAACTGTTTGTTGAAGTGATTATAATCAGGGTTGGCCTATTGTCCTGTTGGCATATTGTCCTGTTGTGCATAAAAATGAATTGACCAGTATTGACCAGAAATGACCACTATTGACCAGTAATTACCAAAACAAACCACTATTGACCAGTATTGACCACCGGCCCGGTCAGTACTCAATTGACCGGGCCGGTGGTCAATACTGGTCAATATGTTCCCAAGTTCAATAAACATTAGAACTATGACACAACACCCCTCCAGTTCCTGAGCATCCGTTATCAAACACAAGTGTTAATTGGCAAGTTTGTAACACCAACTGGAATGGTGGTCATGTTTAGAGCGTTCAAATGTAGTTGGTAATAGCTTACGTGAACTTGCAAGGAAAGTTCTTCCGATGCCATGTAGCTCTGCCTCTCTTGAAAGGATCTTTTCCAACTTTGGAACTGTGCAAACTAAACTCAAGAATAGACTAGGTATCCAGAGAGCAGCGAAACTTCTTGTTTGTTAACGCTTCCTAAGGGGGAGTGATGAGCTTGACTGGTTGAACTGGTGATTAATATGTATATTGGTGGACCTAGTGGTGCTAAATGTTTTTGTTAAGATACTGTGTGTAACTTAAGTAGAAATTAAAGTTTAATGGTTTGTTTTCTTCCATTTTATTTATAAACATTTTGAAAAAAAAAGTTCAATTGACCAGTATTGACCACTTGGCGAGTATTGACCGGGACGGTTTTATCCGGTTAAAACCGCTGGTTTAAACCAGGGGCGGTCGATTGGTGCCAACCCTGATTATAATTAATAAATATTACAAAACTAACTTTGAACCCAGTTATTTTGGTCAAAAAGATATTTCTGACTTACCCTCTTTACAATGTGCATTGACATCTGGATCCCACTGGCCGTTCGTACAGGTGTATGTTGACTTTCCGACTAACGTATATCCAGCGCTGCAGGAAACTGTTATTGACCCGTCTTTTAAATCTTCTTGATTAGTAACCTCACCATTGGTTATATTAATAGACTCACAATCTAAACGACAATTCCAAACCATACATCATTTGTAAACATTTGTTTCTCTATACCATTGCCAATATTCATTGTTTATAAAAGCGTATGCACACTTATTAAATAAAATGAAACAGCTTTTGCACTGTTACAGAAATCACGATAGTGTGAGACTTATATAAAACATCAAATGAAATATTATGAAAAAAAACCAAAAAAGAATAATTAATAAGCGCATATATTTGCAGAAACGGAATTGCGAGAGTGGGGTGTTTTACCATCCGAGATAAAAAAAAAATTAATTTAACCATTTGTTTTTTTCATGTTAATGAAAAAACTATCTTTCTACGTCGGGAAGATTTCACACAAATGAAGCTAACATGTATCCATGTTTTTTACTCAAATAATAGGAAAATACCGAGAAAACCAATTCGGATGCTGCTTAATGTACCTTCTTTTTCGAAAACATTAAAACATCGTCATGCATATTTTGATCTTGAAAATATGTTCTTATTCTGTCAGAAAAGACAAAAAAATTAATACGTTTAAAACATAATTGTGGCCTACTTTCTATACATTTTGCAGTGATGTTCAAGTTGTTCATTAAACAGGGATTGTTCGTTATGTTGGTCCGTAACACATCAAAGGTATGTCAAACAAGTAACAATACAAAATAGTTGCATGATTTGAAATACAATTATGTTAGTAAATAAGACATTTCTGACTTACCTTGTTTACATTGTGCATTGACATCTGGAATCCACTGACCGTTCGTACAAGTGTATCTTGAATTTCCGACTAACGTATACCCTGCATTGCAAGAAACCGTTACAGAACCGTCATTTGAATCTTCTAGAGCTGTTACCTCACCACTGGTTATATCTATATTCTCACAATCTAAAATGACAATTTTAAACCATACTCCATTTGTTTATATTTGTTATATAAGAGCATTGCTAGTATTTCTTGTTAATAAAAGCGTATGAACACTTATTTAATCAAACGACACATTCTTTGCACTGTTACAAAAATCACGATAATGTTAAACAACCACAGGGGGAATATCAAATGAAATACTATGAAATAACTACAGATGAGTCATAAATAAGCGCATATACTTGCGAAAACAGCAATGAGAATGTATTGTCTTATCATAGCCCCGCTAACTTTTGCTAATTTTCACGAAAATTACATTTCTATCAGAATATTGCTCGAAGATTTCACACAAAAGTAAAAACATAGTTAAATATTCTGATTGTACAAGTTTTTATACCGAATTTACTTTTGTTGCCTGCGATCAGCGAAAACATGCAGAATTTGTATTGATCTGTATGTTTTCTCAACAAATAATAAGAAAAAAAGAGAAAACCAATAATCTTCTTGATTAAAGTACATACATTTTCGAAAAGGGTAAAAAGTTTATACTCATACCTTAGGCCTAAAACATGATCATGAATCTGTCTAAATAGACAAAATCCTAACCTTTTAAAAACATTAATAGTGACCTACTTTCTATACAGTTTGCAGTGATGTTTGAGTCCCACTCGCCATTTTGGCAAATGTATGTTGATTTTCCGACCAACGTAAATCCAGTTAAGCAGGAGACCGTCACTGAATCCTCAACTGACTCGTTAAGAGCAGAGACCTCACCATTCTCTACGTTTATAGCATTACAGTCTGTAAAGAAAATTGCAAACTATTTTGCATTAAATGTGCGAAATAAATATGAGCCTTAAATATTCAAATAAAGCGTTTATACTTCGAGTACATTTTTATCAACAAGAACACAACATAACTCGCTGGAAAACAGTGCGTATGTGTTGTGCTTTCATGTGCCAGATTAAACATATTTCAGACGCTTTTGTTCTTTCGAATTCGTACTTAAGTTTGTTATACCCAAAAAGTGTTTTCTAATTCGATTCCGTTACGTAGGTATGATAATTTGGAAGCCATAAATGCATTTTAAATGGACAAATGATCTGTTCGTTCAATTGACAAATTCCTAGCCTTTTAAAAAAAATAATAGTGACCTACTTTCTATACATTTTGCAGTGATGTTTGAGTCCCACTCGCCATTTTGGCAAATGTATGTTGATTTTCCGACCAACGTAAATCCAGTTAAGCAGGAGACCGTCACAGAATCCTCAACTGACTCGTTAAGCGGCTTGACCTCACCATTCTCTACGTTTAAAGCACTACAGTCTGTAAGGACAATTCAAAATATATCACATTATATGTACTAATGAATGAAAAACCTTAAATATTCAAATTAAGCGTTTATATTTACAGACCATTTCTTATCGATAAGAATTACAAAATTACTCGCATATTAAAGATGAAAAAAAGTGGTTATTATTATGAGCCAGATACAAAATTATACGTTGTTCTTTCGCGAGTGTACTTTGTTATAACTAAATTAAGGATTATCTGACTCGATTTTTGAGGTAATAATGATGGTCAGGAAGCCTTATATGAATTTGAATGGAGCTTTGATTTGTACATGCAACTTTTTTATGTAAGCTTAGTTTTTAAGCTACATATTTCTAAAAATCAAAACACATTATCATATGGCGTACCATGAGGTTCATAATGTTTAGGCTGTATCATACAAACAAATACCTATATTTTAGCTGTAAAATACGGAATAAACACTGTTTATAAGTTATATTTGAGTAATAATACATAACAGTTGTATCATTGT
>JAULCC010624146.1:0-10155 GCA_032358795.1 Nuttallia obscurata | reverse complement strand
TATATTTAAGTAGGTCATGACAACATTGTTAGGGTCACTTGCATGCTTGGGACAATGTTTAATTGACAGCAAATACACCAACTTAACAAATAAATGCACAGTTAACAGTATACTAAAGAAAAATATCTATCTACATATTCGAATGTTTCCATCATATTTCGACAAAAGCAGACGAAGAACATGCCATAAAATAATTGCAAGCATAGATACTTACCCAACGTGTTCATCAAACATGGCGGCTTCGCGTCAGTTTCGGCCGTTATTTTCCGGCAAAAATCGTAACTCGCACGCTCGCGCAGGCCTTTTGGATTTTCCAATAGTCTATTTATAGACTGCCGGCTGTGGACCAAAGTTCATGTGCTTACGTAGCTTTTAGTTGTTTTAGTATACAGAACTGGTTTGTGGTGTAGTAAACTGTTTTATTGGGACTGTGTAATATTTCCTTCCCCGACCATGTAAACAACTTTGGCGCACAGGTGTTCGGCACGTACTGTGGTCCCAAACAAACTACACTACTATTTAAACATCATAATATAACATCAAAAACAATGCCTGCAAAAATACATATATTTATCAAATGACGTTGCTTATATCCGGTGTAATATAATCATCATGTATTTTCTTATACAAAGAACACGTTACATATAAGAACGGATGACGTCACAAAATCACAAAGAAAATCTTATTAACCTCTTGTTATATTGTCATGTGAGAAAAAGAATATCAGATTCGTTTTCATTTTATATATAATTTAATTAGACTCGTCCTGGAATCTTTATTATGCACGCCAGAGGCTCGCTTATAAAGATTCCTGGACTCGGCTTATAAAATGTTATATAAAATGACACTCATCAGATATCCTCTATATATTAATATTAATGTTAGCACATTGTTTGCAGGCATTAGTTTTAATGTTATATTATGATGTTGTAATGATATTGGAGTATGTTTGGGGTCGGATTACTTGCTGAACACCTGTGGGCATGAAAGGCATTACTCAACTCGGATGTTAGCTGGCTGTGTCGCAAGTAAAATAGTTTTCGCCCAGCAGGCGACGACTGCATATAATCACGCGGCATTTCTCATCTGAATAGATGTGTAAATTACACAAATCATCAGAATAGCATAACAATTCACACGAAAAAAACAGTGTGCACATTCGACATTCGGTCTTTTGTTTACCATGTCTTGCCGAGTTAGTACGCAAGGATCGCCAATATGTACGGTGTAATCTGATTGGATAAAATGGAGGTCTGTCTGTATTAGATTCCCTGGGCTATAAATAGCTAATATATAGCGTGCTAGTCACGGGTGAGATGATCTACCATCAATATTAACATCCCAAACCACCCTAACAACTTAACTGTTACCCTCAACCTCAGGGACAGTAGGTAGTTAGCCAATCAGGATACAGTGTAGCTAGGATCAAATAAAGGTTATTACTATGTAGATTGATTTAGCTAGCACACATACTAGAAAGCTATCCTCCACACTGGACCATTCCCGTAGAATAATATGAGGGCACATATAACATACATGTAAAAAACTTATTGGGTGCTTATGCATCAACACATAGTAATACGCCTTAGAAACAAACCCTATAGGTAGATACCCCTCTAATGTCCCAAAAAATGCCCTAGTACCACAAGGGTACTCCATAATCCCGACACCACACACTAGGGCAACGTAGTAGCTGTAAATTTCAACTAACATATTTTTAAACCTTTAGACAGTAGAATATAGAAATAAAGGACATAGTCCCAAAAATAAGTAGCAAGCCAATAGGGCTTAGTAGATGTAGTACAGGTAGACAACGACAGACGAAAGAAGACCAACGACCAGACAAATCAAGACCAAAAGAACCGACGCTCTGAGCACGAACAGTGACAGCTCATTTGTCATGAGGTCAGGGGCGTCCCGGTGAGAAGTTAGAAGACACATCGACGACGACACCTAACAACGACTCCCAGACGACGTACAACCACTTCTACCACATCTACAACTCTCTTAAGTGGCCCTATGCCGTTTTTATGTTGACCCCACAGCGAACTTGCCTGATCAGCAAATAACATGAAGCTGACAATCAAGAATAAGCAACAAAGACTACTACCACTACTACAACAACCACAACGACTCAAACAACTACAACGCTTGGAACAACGACGACAACTACAACGACTCCAACGACTACAACGACAAAATTAACGACAACTACAAGACAACGACCGACTCCTGCACCGTCAGCTTCCACACCACCACAAGCCGTCTAATGCTGCCTCTCCATTCCTTTCCACGGGAAATAGTACGCGAAATTAGGTTGAAATTGAACCGCCAGTACTAATTCCCATTTTGGCAATTATATCTTCCAACCGAAACTTTCAAAACTACACCTTTTGGACCGTCCAAATCCGACTAGCCCGTAGACGTCAGCGTGGGAGTGTACTCAATGTATACTACCATACTGACGGCTGCTCCCCCAGTGCTCATAAGGGACGTAAAACCTTCGATTTTATCATCATCATAATGGTTGCTCATTACCGTTCAAACCCGACTGGCCCGTAGACGTCAGCGTGGGAGAGTACTCAATGTATACTCCCATACTGATGGCTGCTCCCCCAGGGCTCAGGAGGGCGTTAAACATTCGATTTCATCATCATCAAGGTTGCTCATTCAGGCAGTGGTTAAATATTGCAAGAAAGGAAATGGTTAAACACTGCGTGGAGTGTAAGAGGCCTCCGTGACCGAGCGGTTATGCTTATTGACTTTCAATTTCTCAGCCCTGTTCACCGTTGTGAGTTCATATCAAGGTCTGCGTATTTCGGATTGCTCAAATAAGAAAGCCTGCCAGCTGGCTTGCGATAGACTTGTGTGACTCTACCCGGGTGCTTTCTGTGCTTGACATAGTGTACATAGGTCCCATGGTGGCTTACTCAACTTGTCATGAGCTTGACGTTGCGGTATAACTGATGAAGGGAGGTACAATTTAAAAAAAACAGTTTAGATGTTAATCAGATATAAATTAAATTGAGGATAAGACGATCTGTATATCACAGCTCATAGTCAACTGATAACCCGTAATTTCTATAAAGTTTGGTATAAACTTTTCTGTCGTTAGTTTTTAAAAAGGTGTAGATTTTATTATATTAAAAAAAACACGAAACAATTATTTTGGGAACTGCGAAATGTGTCCGACATATTATGATTTTATGTTGATCTTGATTTAATCGAAATATACCTTTTAACACAGGGATAAACCTGCAGCACAGCAGCCAAGCGAAGGACTATTTAGAAAATTATTTGAGTACGTTTATACAATTCCCAGGTTTAGACTGAGATTGGTTTATCTAACTCTTTAGAAGTATTCATATACGTGTACTTCAGCATAAAATATGGTTGATCATCCAAGTATTCTTGATATCATGACTCACACACACAAACACACCTTATAAGTTGCAAAAGTATATCTATCTCGATCACGGAGGATGCACACGTCTTGAATCATCACTTAACATCAAAACTGAACTATTTAATTATCCATGGATAATAAGTTTCAGCAAGTTAAGTGGTTTCTGTAATTTTGAAAGTTTTATCGGGTTCATTCTGTGCAGTTTTGCAATGTGGATGCAATATTTGTCAAGTGTTATGGATTGATATATAATAGTATACTACTTGTTTTATCATATACTCCATTGCCTTATTTCTGAAACACTCCGTACTTCATAGAGCTGCTTCTGTAATATTTTTGTTTTCATGAATATTCTTTAAACAAATAACTTGCTTGAAATTTACACAATTGTTCAGTACCTGTTGGTCGAACTGTTTGACTGGTTCTACGTGTCATCAAACTGGCATTGTTTGGTCTGCAGTTTCAGATAAGAGGTTGTTATAAATTAACTGCTCATGTAGAATGTCATCTCCAGATATTTGGAACTATTCATACTGGATCTCTATAGTCTACTATTATGAACTGTTCATACTGGAATACCGTTACGCTAGTTAACCCACATGCGCCAATTGCAATAAGTGCATGTAGGATTTTTTTCTCTCAGAGGTAATCCAAGAAGTTGACATCGAAGCGGTTTTCACTTTACCTTGTTGTTTGGCAATGATTCTTTTTTCACATCTTCCGGTACAGTATGTAATTTCTTTCAAAATATAGCAGAGGGATTCTTAATCCTTTTTGTCAATGTTTTATTTTCACCTTTATTTTCTCAGTAAACAGTTATTTTATGATAAGTGCAAAGGCATACATTTCTTGGCTGCGCCTTTCAGGCTAAATAAACGAGTCATGTGCATCACAATTCTTCTAGCAGTATTCGACAGGTTCCCTAATAATCAATATAAAATTGTTCAACCCCTTCCAACAAGCACACACGCGCTTTCTTCATACACAATTCATGATACACACATGCGAACGTGTTTAAGCCTGGCTACGGACCTTGAAGGTAGGTGTTGGAAGGGTGTCCCCCTCCTTTAAGTGGGGATGCATTGAAAAAAATATGCGAGCAGAACCCAAGGATATTCAAATAATAATTTCGTGGATTTAATACGTTTTTTTCAGCACGTATGTTTTTCAAGCAAATAAATTGATAACACAATATTGAAAACAGCATTGCAATCTATAATATAAACCATAACGCCATTCGTTCGTGAGATATGTTATGCACATTCGAAGTTTAAACGTGTCTATTTTTATGGGAATTCTTTCCCAAAGTTTACTCGAAAGAGTGCTCGAGTATGATGAAGAGAGAAGAAATGTTCTGGAAACTGAAGACAATCAAGATATAACTTCATACAATTCAGCACCAGTTCAAATAGATATCTCAAATACAAATCCTAAGTTCATCCACAAAATGAGTGGAGAATTCAGTTGTTCTCAAAACCTTCTAATATGAGTAAATGCCTCCAGCTAAGACAAAATAACATCACCCCAAACAGGAAAACAGTGTTAGATTTGATGACTCAGTCTTTCAGAGAGTACATAGTCAAGACACAGACGATATAGTCATGAGCTCCACAACAGCAAATCGACAGAATCCTACACAGAATACTCAGGCTATCCATGACAAAAACAAACAAGCAAAAGAAAACTAACAAGCAAGATTCTGAATGTGATGAACTGAAACAACAGGTCAAACATGCAGCTACAGTTATAAATGAATAAGAAAAAAAGCTAAGAGAACTAGAGCAATTATTTTTTCATTGAAAAGAAATGTAATTGACGAACAACAAGAACCACTAAAGAACAAACATCATGAGTCACCTACTCAGCATATATTTGGCTTAGAAAAAGGAAATGGAAGTGTTATTGAAAGTCTTAAAACTATTGACTTATAATTGAAAATCACACAAAAAGAAAACTAACAGAAAGTTATACTCCTACAACAACAACAACAACAACAACTTTTACAAATAAATATTTATGAAAAGATGCAATATCTACAGATGTCACAACAGCACCATTTTAGATTACAACATAGAGTTGATGTCTACTTTAGACCTCCAGTTTTGGTCATATGATAGGTCAGCCACTATTCACAAAAGTACAACAGTATTTTGTAGAAAACCAACCAACAGCACTATATGGAAGAGCACACCCATACACAACCCATAAGTCTTTGCTAGGCATATATTTCCAAACCAACAAAATCCACAGATGTATGCACAAAATGTGCTAAGGCATAGTGTACCAAAGAATCAACAAAGACCACAGATGAATAGTGCAGTGCCGCTGCAACAGAATGGTGTATACCACAATTTGGGGAAAATCAGAAGAAACCAGATAATACCTCCTTAAAACAAAAGACAATCCATCCAACAAGTAAGCAAATGAAATCTTCTCTTCCAAAACCTCAAGTATAGAAGAATACACGGTAGGAAAACGCAACATCACAAAATGTTATTATCATAAGTCCTGAAAAAGAGAAGAAAAATTATCAAAAAACATTAGAAGGAATGATTACACCTCCCTCACTTCTAGAAATATCTATTGGAATTGGTATTCACTTTAAATCACAGAATGAAAAACAGAATCCCACGTTTCATTCTACCCAAAAGAAACATACATATTACAGAGGTGTACAGAAGTGCAAACCCCATGAGACAGAACAAGAAAAGAACGGCAGAGCAACAAGCAAGGACCATCCAACTCTAAATATAGAAACAACATATCTAAAGCAACATCAAATTTTAAAAATTGAAAAGTAACGTGCTTTATGTGCAAGAACTTCTAAAAAGGTGGACGTTCTATGTTTACAAGAACACTGACTTTTTAACAGGGACTTGTATATTGGAACCCCTGGAACATATTATAAAAGAAATATTCAAGACTAAACAAATACCAAATATTCTTAAAACAAGACTTATCTCACCAGTCTTCAAAAAGGGAAAACTAGATGATCCATACAACTATAGAGGGATAACTGTAACCCCCCATATTCCTAAAAATATTGAAAAAATCATTTCTTCAAGACATCGAGAAATCCTCAAACCATCTCAACCTGTTCAGCAATATGGTTTCTCAAAAGGAAAATCTAGCCTGATATCAGCTCTCATCTTAACAGAGTGTCAGTTAGAGACAAAATCTTACAACATTAGATGCACAGAAAGCCTTTGATGTTGTAACTCACCAAATCCTTCTTCATCTTCTTTATTAGGATGGAATAAAAGGCTCTGACTGGCTTCTGTTGAAAAACCTTTACACTGATATGAATTCCGTTTTTAAATGGAAGGGGCACATATCCAACAGTAAACAACTGCTGCAAGGTGTTCGACAAGGCGGTGTGTTATCTCAGACAACTACAAACGTTTCACAACCCTCTTGTTTAACAAATTGAACACAATTTTGAAGGTGTTACTATTGGTACAATAAATATACCTCATGTCACCTGTGCAGATGACTTAGCATTACTTTCAAAGTCAGATATAAAATGAATATAATGGTGAAATGTGTTGAAACTTATATCCAACAACATAGATGCAAAAAGAATCCATCTAAAAATTCAGTTATACAATATAACTCACATAAAGAAAATGAAAATCCAGTTTAATTATAAGGTATAATAGGAATAGTAAAAAACCAGTCCATCTCGGTGTAACTAGATAGTCAAATGGTAAAACGAAGATTGAGGAAAAGGTGAACCTTGGAAGGAGAACACTTTATTCGCTAGTGAGTGCTGGTTGCCATGGTAGGACTGGAGTTACCCAGCAAATAAAAAGTCATATGTGGACTACTTTTGTTGTTCCTCGTTTGCTATATGGATTGGAAACACTTATTTTGAACAAGTCTGATGAGCATTTTCACGTCAAAATACTAAAACAGATACAACATCTGCCTGATAGAATTGCATCTGTAGCCGTAACATCTCTCCATGGAATTCCTCCAACCTTAGCTTTTATACACAAAAATTCTTGAATATGATATACAGAATTCTTACAAAACCTTATACCAAAGAGTATGAATTTGCTCAAGGTCAACAAGCAGTGAGGCAAATTGATGATGAAAGTCTCTTCTCAAGAGCAAGAAAACTTCTTTTGTTATATGAGCTTCCAACAACATATAAACTCATTTATGAACAACCATCTTTGGACAAGTGGAAGGATCTCCTAAAAATAAAGGCTAGAGATTACTGGATACAAGAAATCGCCTCTAAATCTTCTCTGAAAAACATCAACTCACACATCCTCCAGGTTGGCAAAACACATCATGTGTATCACACTGTTAGACCCAGTACAGCTGATATACAGATAGCTGAAATTAAGATAAGACTTTTTACTGGGACTTACATCTTACAAGGAAATAAGTCAAAATTTAACCAGTTCCAAGTAAACCCTGTATGTAAAATGTGTGCCTCAGATGCAGAAACAAGGGAACATTTTATTGCACAGTGCTCCGAATTAAAGTCGTTTAGAGCAATATTTCATCAGAGGACTGCAATACTGTTAAGCATTAATATATATGATATATCTATTCTCTGCAGTGAAATCTATACTCATTTAGTGCTTGATTTTACTCATGCAAAAGTACCTGAGAAACTAAAACCAACTATCCACTGTGTTGAAAAATTGGACTGTTAACTCGTGAACTAATACATAATCTATATATAAAAAGGCTTAGATTGATAAAAGCCACTTGAATAAACTTCTTATCATATCATTTAGTTGGAACACATGTTTACTATATGCAGGTTGGCTCTGACTTCGTTTATATAAATTCAAGTATCCTACATAAATAGATAGAATGATATTATTAATTACAAAAAAGGAAAGTGCAGTGTAAATAATGACACGAATATTTTGTGTATCGTTATACGTTTATTGGATTTTACTGGTAGAAAAGAGGGGTATTCATATATTCTGCTAAAGAACATAGCTATCCCTATACTAAGAAGCTAATCGCTTGGGTTCTCCGAAAAGTCAACGGAGGAATATTATCAAAAACAACAACAACAACATGGTGGACACAATTTTCTATTTACACTGACGCGGAAGAATACAAACGTTTTGTTTGTATGAATAAGCCAGAATAAGTGGTTAAAAAATTTGAAAAGTGTTTGATTTCTTCTATCTTTTGATATTCCATTGTTTGAAATTACTTATCGATATTTAAATGTCATATATAAGTGAAGCTGAAATATTAAAAGCTATTCAGCAATTAAAAGCCGGCCGCTCTGGGGGTCCAGATTTATTTTTGAATGAATTTTTTGTGCATGGTAAACATATTTTATTACCTGTTATAAACCAATTATTTAATAAAATTTTTGAAATTGGATATTTTCCAGAAGCATGGTCAGAAGGTCACGTCATACCATTGCACAAAAAGGGTTCTATAAACAATGTAGAAAATTACCGTGGCATAACCTTGCTGAGCACATTAGGCAAATTATTCACTAGAATTTTAAATAATAGATTAACAGAATGGGCTGAAGATTATAGTGTTTATATTGAAGCTCAAGCTGGCTTCAGGGCCAATATGGGTACAGTTGATAATATTTTTGTGTTACACGGACTTATATCCCACTTTTTAAATAAGGGTAAACGGCTGTATTGTGCTTTTATAGATTTTACTAAAGCTTTTGATTATGTAGTTAGAGAAAACCTGTGGTCAAAACTTATTAAATTAGGGGTACGAGGTAAGATATTCAATATCATAAAGTCAATGTATGAATCTGTAAAATCTAGAGTTAAGTATTGCAATCAGTTAAGTGCTGAATTCTGCTGTTCATTAGGTGTCAGGCAGGGCGAATGTTTATCTCCTTTTCTTTTTGCCATGTTTTTAAATGATATTGAAGATACGTTTATTAAACATGGCGCTGATGGTATTGATGTTGACAGCTTTAAATTATTCCTAATGCTATATGCAGATGACATTGTGTTATTTGGCAATTCGGCTGAAGATTTACAAGAAAATCTAAATTTATTGTCCGATTACTGTACCAAATGGAAATTAGTTATAAATATTAAAAAAACAAAAATTGTTGTTTTTAAGAAGGGTGGGACACTGCAAAGAAATCTACATTTTATGTTTAATGGACAAACATTAGATATAGTTAATAGATTTTCGTATTTGGGAATTGTTTTTACGACTGGTGGTTCATTTTCTGATGCTCAGCATACACTTGCCGGACAAGCATTAAAAGCAATTTTTAAAATGAATAAATGTCTTTATAAATTTACAAATATATCAATAGAACATAAATTAAACTTATTTGATAAATTAGTAGTACCTATTTTAAATTATGGGTCGGAAGTATGGGGATTTATTAAAGCTGATGCTGTAGAAAGGGTTCATATGAAATTTTGTAAAACCATCTTAGGCGTAAGAAAATCAACCCAGAATGATTTTATATACGGAGAACTTGGTAGGAAATCAATGCTTTGTTATAGACAAATTAGTACAATTAGATATTGGATTAAAATTTTAGAAAGCAAAAGTAGTAAATATGTTAAAAAAGTATACAATTTGATGTTAATTGATATAAATGATATGCCAAATAAAAAGAATTGGGCATCTTTATTACGAGATACTTTATGTAATATGGGTTTCCAGGATGCCTGGTTAGCCCAGAGTATTGGTGACGCAAAGATATTTCTATCGTTAGTGAAACAAAGAATACATGATAATTTTATACAAACTTGGAATAGTAGATTAAATGA
>JAULCC010624135.1:0-10156 GCA_032358795.1 Nuttallia obscurata | reverse complement strand
GTAAGCGTTGTATAGTTCGTAAGCGTTGTATAGTTCGTAAGCGTTGTATAGTTCGTAAGCGTTGTATAGTTCGTAAGGTCGATTTGTTAGTGTTACGTACGTTTTATTATTATGACAACTTTAGGATTCATGTGTAAACGTTGTCATAAGTTTTAGAAGACTACATGTCAATTTATAAGTGTTACCGTACGTCTTATAGTGACGACAATCTTACGGTTGATAAGTAAGCATTGTCGTAAGTTTTAAAAAAACCCCGAAAATCTTAAAGCTCCACTTGTTAGCGTTCTCAAAGTTTTTATAGTTACAACCACCTGAAGGTCGCTTTACAAGTGTCGTAGTTAGTTAAATAGTTACGACAGTCTAAAAACTAATGCACTTCAGATGTGGCCTAGGATATCGAATATCAGAAAAATGTTGCAAATATTGAGATATATTCAGGAAACATGGATGCACTTTAATTGAAGAGATACTAGTGGTAATAATTTAAAAAAGCCACTAAAAATAGTATTTATACCTCTAAAACTTACCCCGTTTGTCACGATGTAGACGTTTTTAGCGTGGTTTCAGTGATTTCATGTGAAAAGTTCACAACTATTGTAAAGAGTATCATCCGGAAACCTCTTGCATTTATGTTATTTTTATATTTACAAAATTTTGCAGATGTTTTGAGCTTTCTGAAACTTTTAACGAAATTTGGAGTATAGTCGCTTTAAGGTCGAATTCTTAAGCCTTGTCGTAAGTGTTATAGTTACGACAATCTTCAAGTCGATTTGTTGGAAGTCAAATATGATTTGACATAGATCCAAGGTTTACATTTGCAACGACATTTTTAAGGTCTACTTTTAAGTGTTATCGTGAGTTTTATAGCTTTATAGTTGTACAGCTAATAACTGTTTGGATCTTAGGATTATCCCAGGGGTAGGAATGGCCATATTTTGTCCATCACAATGAATACCCGAAAGCCATGCATGTAATAAAGCATTAACCCCTTCACTACCGGAAGCAATACCGCGCATGCGCAATATTTCGTCTGCCCTATTGATAACTTCACAGATTCCCTAAATTTTTGGCAAAACATTTGGCTGATTGTAAAACAGCTTTGATCCCGATGAGACGCTGAGTAACTCGGCGTCACATTCGGATTCAAGCTGCGTGCATATGACTTAAAACTCGGTGTAAAACAGTGAAGGGGTTAAATAATTCACAGTTTTATTGGTGTTGGCGAATTTAGGGTTACGTTGGTCAATTAACAGTGGGAAAAGTCGTATCTTACATAATCCAGTTTTGCTTTTTTAAACTTGTCATTCCATGTGTGCGAAATGCTGTTTCTTTTGAAGTTTGAATATAGTACGAGTTGATATCAAACTGTTTACCATTTATGTTTTTTTTGTGTGTGTGCATGTGGTTGTGTTATCGTGTATATATAAAAGTATGTTTTACAATTGTGGTGAAACATACATAATAGTTTCAAAAGCCTTTTATGTTCAAATGGGTATACACTGTGTTCTGTTCTGTTATTTATGTATATTATAATGCCATGCATGCATTATCATGTCACCTCATGTAATCATGTATTTTTAAATGAAGACGAAAATAATTGTATATATAGTACTAATTTTAAACTATCAGCCTATGTTTTAACATGTTTACTATTAGACAGTAACGCACTAATAGCTAGTTTACATTCACATGATCATGCTATTCTATATCTAATGATAGAATATAGAAGAATGTTTAATATTTTTGATTAATCTCTTATCTACAATATTTCTAGATTGTACATCCTAGCAGTATAAACGTTTAAAAAGCAAGTCTTTTATATACGTTTTTAATAGTCTCTCATAACTCAATTTGAGTGGTTTTATGCAATTAACTGTTGCATATATATATTGTTGTCTGTCTGTTTGTCTGTCTGTCTGTAATCATGTATTTGTATCCATGAACTGATATTATTAAAAAGAATTTGAATTTGATACATGTATTTATTATTGTAAATTACAGAGAATCCTTCTTCGGAGGCTCCGGCGGAGAATATTTGAGGTGACCGACCTTGTCGATCAGATGATGAGTTATTAGGTAATCCTTCTTTATTTTTCAGAACTTCTCTCTCTCACTCTCTGTCTCAGCCTCTCACTGCAAGTCCATGTGTCTGACTGTATTCACTTGAATACATATGTCTGTCTGTCTGTTTTCTGTCTGTCTCTCCCTCTCTCACTCACTCAGTTTCTCTGTAATAGAATAATTTATGCATATTTATATTAATATAATGATTTTATGATATAATACATGTAACGGTATTTGAAGCCAAGCTGACTATATTAAGATGTACATATTCAAACAGTGCCATGTCTGATCTATCTGTGTCACAGTTTAAAATTGACTCTCTTCCTCTTTACAATATTTATAATGCTCTTTCATTTCATCTTTTCAGAGCCAGCAAACAAAAAGATGACCTCCATGAATTATACAGATGCTTTGTTATATTGAAATCACAGATAAAATTCTTAATAAATTTAACTCTTGTCTTGTTATTGTTTTTTTCTGCCATGCATAGTTTAATTCTCCAATGAGAAATGTATAACTTGCTGAATGTTTTTTTCTTTTCTTAGTTATTTATTTAGATATACCCAACATTGCTAGTGAATAACGGAACAAAGCTCAACTATATTAAGTTATTTGCCCGTTCACTGTAGCAAATTATTTGAGCACATTCTTTGTTATCGACTTATAAATTGGGTGCATTCTATGTTATGAATCACTTCACCACGTGTACGTGCCCTCAGTGTTCAGTTATTTGTGCGCGTTTAACTCTGTTCAGTTATTTTTACGAGTTCTCGGTATTCATTTATTAGCACAAGTTCTCGGTATTCAATTATTTACATAGGTTCTCGGTACTCAGTTACATGCACGCGTTCTCTGGATTCATTTACTGTTTGTGTTCTCAGTAACTGACGTCATTTTCTTGCGCGTTATCTGTATTCAGTTATTTTCCAAAGTTCCCAAAACTTAGTTATCTTCACGGTATACAAACACTAAGTTATTTGTGGACTTTATCTTAACTCAGTTATTTGTCCGAGTTCTCAACACGAAGTGTGCGATTTATCTATCTTAAGTTATTTGCACGAGTTCTCAACACTTGGTTGTTTGCGCGCGTTCTCTATATTCGATTATTTACCCGAGTTCTCAACACTTTGTTTTATTTGTTCGCGTTAAGAGTATTCAGTTACGTATATGCGTTCTCAGTATTCAGTTATTCGTGCGTTTTATTTGTTTAAGTTATGTGTGCGCGCTCTGCTTATTAAGTTGGTGATACGTGTTCTTAGTTTGTTTAATTGATTTACGTCACTTCCTGTCATTAAAGGCAGAAAGAGAGGACAACGGATACTGATAATTTTTCTGTAGAAATGTTTTCTTCTTTATGTGAATAATGCATGGCACTAGTTTACGGGAAACTGAACCCCGACCGGTCACTTTATCTCGATACCGACTAACCTGTTGTTATGATAAGTCCGGGGATCATGTTCACAAAGTAATTTTCAGACTCAGCTGAGTTTGTGAATGAAATTGTTTTCTGCATTTCTTTTGCAATTTTAACTTAAACAATAAAATAAAATGATTTATTGAGACTATAAACCAATTTTAGATATCCATTGCCAACTGAATGTTTATTTTTAATCATCTAATTAAGATATATAGGAAATAAAGTTTCTTTTTCAAACTCAGCTGAGACCGAAAAATGCTTTGAGAAACACGCGGCCAGGAGACGGATTTCTCCATTACTAATGTTCCTTCGGTTAAACCTTAGATAACAAGGAAAGATAACCGTTACTTTGTCTTGTGTGTTTTACATTTCTATCAGTAATATTATAGCGATACAGTTAGCTAACATCATTGTGCTACACGATTCTCAATATTTGCTAGCTTCCAAGCAATTTACGTTACAACTGTCTTTGGTATTCGAAACTTGACCTTCTAATTGAGAGGCGATACATTTTACCACTGTACCACTAGGCATGCACATACAAAACTGGGAAACATATTGTTAATATTCTATGGTTTTGCAAAAAATACAACACAACCCACGATATCATTCCAACATTCGCAGCCGTTTGCTTCATGGTGACGTGTCATGCCAGGTATTTTACTAGTCCGTAAAACAAACTCCATTATCCACAACTTATAGTGTAGGTAACCGTCTACTATTGGGTTTTCATAGGCTGACATTATAACAATAAATCATTTTCTAAACTCGACGATAACATTTGACTCACATTCTGTAAAGCTGACTAAGTTTCACATAAAAATGCTCTTTTAAATAGACAAAACGGACAAAAATGTCGCTTTACAACTGAAGGAAACTACTTTCTTCGAACCCTTTGTTTACATTCTGTCAAAAAGTTCATAATTTAAAAAGCTCTTCAGTTTGAACAACGAGATATTTTACTCTAGCATGTGATACTATATTGTGAATTTAAATATTGTACTTTCTGTTATATTGTTGAGAACTTTTGCAACTCATCTATTTCAATCAGTCAATCGTCAAATTATAGGACCGGGCCATGTTTTACCAAACACCGTGCTCCCAAACGATATCCTAGTCCGCAATCTGATTAAAATACACGATCTTCTGAGAGAAAAAAATATATTGAGGAGATGAATTTTAGTCAGATTGCCTGGTCCGCAAGTTCCCTGCAAAACAGTCGAGTTCGCCAATAATTCTAATTGTAGGCACATGCCATGCGGCATAAATCTGCCATGGACGGTACACAAACACCTGTTATTCAATAAGATTCACTAATACTCTTAGAATGTCGAAATGAGGGAGTATTAATTAAATTTGCTATATGTCTCTCTCAGTAGACATACTCTCCGACTTATTCCTCGTATTGCCTTATAGCATACATATACTTACAGTCTGAGAGATTCCACGTGTACATACCTAAATTCTCTTTGCTCCCCAGACAGACATTGCACCAAGAGATTCAATCAGTTTGGAATTTGGTCAATCGATGGAAATCAACATGAACAGTATTCACCAATCGCTAAACCCTCTCTAAATGTAGGAGTAACGACAGTCTCCGCCAAATTAATTCTGGGCCAGTTTAACCCTTAGCCTGCTAAACGCGACCCTGAAAGAATTTGCATACAGCTTGGATTCAGATTCGACGAATAGTAACTCGGCGTCTAATCCGGATCCAAGCTGTTGGACACTCAACCAAATGTTTCTCCAAACACAAGACGTATCCGATCGATTTTAAATCCAGGCAGACGACAATTTAAGCAGACGACAATTTTTTTCAGCAGGCTAAGAGTTAGTTACAATCGCTACGAAAGTTGTAAGATGCTGAAATTCCGAATAACTTATCGCTACACTCAGTAATTTACCTTGTTTTCTAACCAAAACTATGTTTCCTGCGTAGATACACGTAAATGGACCAACTTATATATAAAACAGGAAAAACATCGGTCACAAAAAGCTTGAATCTATTCGTCTTGCAGAAAAGGAAATCAACTGGTTTTGGTGTCATTAAACGAACGAATGAATGAATGAATGAATGAAGAAATCTATCTAATTTGGTTGCGTTTAACATGTTTATAAATAACACAATACGAATATGACAATTACAAGTGGTAAACATATGAATAACAGTATGGAATTGCAGTATTTCTTTCTGGGGAGCTTTGCATATCAGATAAACTTTGTTTATGACTAACAACGTGCTGTTGTTTGGATCGGTAAGTGGGTGGGGGCTTAATCTAAAGACACCTTTACAACTAATTAGTCCATCTAGAATAAATGGTCTCTTTTTTTATCAACTAATCGATCAGTCAATCAGTAAATCAGTCAGACTAAAATCACTTTAGTTGCTTGTCAGTCAATTAAAATACAAGCGTTCGCCCTTCCGTTTTTCCACATATCAACCAATCTATCAACAATAGTTAAACCTAATCTATTGATCAATTGATGGATAGAACAGTAAATCAGTCCAATAGGTCTATAAGTTCACCTATCAAACTATTCTTTCTCTCACCATCAATCAATCAATCAATCAATCAATCAGTCTGTCATTCATTTGACCAAACAGCCAATTCATCATCTACGTTACAACTTGTTTGCTGAAGTTAACTTCTTCATTCCTCCTGCAACATCTGATTGTCTTAGCCAGGCTTCACGTGATCAGTGTGAGAAAAGAAGGCATAAGTTGCACCAAAATACTACCGAAGTGTTTGCGCCTGTAATTTACGACTTCAGTTTTATATCATCAAGTAATTGGATGTTCCTGTTCAAGAGTCCGTTTCTGATACTTCTGTGGTTTTCACATATCAGCCAGGTATCTCCCTGCCAATCTCTCCCTCTCAGACTACACGAACGTGAAGCGATATGCTGATTATCATTTCATAGATCACCAAGGTAGACCGAGGTTTCCGGTGGGGAGAGCCGGAAAATACAACCCAGTTTAAAATATTCTTTATTTTCGGCCTTTTCCGGGAACACGAAACTTCACATTCGGAACTCAACGGATATGTTAACTTTTATCATAAGCTTTCTACAGGTTGCCCAAGATATTGCGATTAGCGAAACGCATACGGCAATTTACCGAAGTGCCAAGTCAGTACAGATATTTTTGGCTGTCATACAAAGAGACTGAAGCATGTTCATAAAATGTAGTGTTTACCATGTAGCTATTTTGGTTCGAGTAGCCATGTGTATGTTTCTTTATAATTAAACATGTGCCACGGGTTCACCTTTCAGCGGTGCTGTGTATTTTACATGAAGGCATTGAGGCAAAATTTGAAATGATGTTCTGATAACATGCAACTATCTCGCGCCACGCGGGGAGTCAGCTATAGCGCTATCATTATCTTTCGTTGTTTGTAAAGCTGCCATGCGTAATCTATCTATATCGGCAGTACTTATTCATATGCATGCACAACATGTATGTAGCAATTTTGTACCTCCTAATTTTCTGCAGTATGTAAGCCATGAGAGATTTACGTTAAGTGGGTAGACTACATTGAACAATTGTCTACAGGTAATTTAGTGCACTTTTACAAGAGGAAAACTTGATGGCCGTACCACATCTCCGAGATTCTTGCGAAACATGCTTCATTTGTTTCAGTGTATCGAAACTACAGTGCAGTGTGATTGACTTCGGCACTGGCAGCCACTGGCAGCCAGCTGATAGCTCAGATGGTAAAAAGTCGCCACGGTATCGTAAAAGGCATCGAGTTCAATCCCAAAAGTCGAATGCAAAATTTCGAAACCGAATAAATCATTCAATACGTTTTATTGAGATAGAAACTGCCTAATTGTATCAAAATTAAACACAAATAACACTCAATGCAAGAATGGCCGCAGTATTCGTAAAAATTGTGAAATTTTATCGCTGCGTTGGTACTGTCACCCACTGTTGTTTTAAAAAGAAGAGATGTGCCAGTTACTTTTAGAGATGCTAGGTAGTACACTGGTCTCTGGTTAATTGCTACTTCTAAAAAATACGATTACTCACCTTTGATATGAACTAATTAAACAGACACATAGGTCTGTGTCATTAACATTCCTAGCAGCGATAATTTGGGGATGCTCTTATGATTGTCCTAGGAGGCATCTTAGTAAATTTCATTATTCGATACAATAAGAGAATTTTAGCATTATACCTCTAAAAGCAAGATTCAAAAATATTTATTTTACGTCGGATGTATATATATATAAAACAAAGAAACATTGGCTATCAGGCCCTGTGTTCACAAAGCACTTTTCGATCTCAGCTGAGGTTGAGTATGAAACTTTATTGTCAATCATATCTGATTTGAATGAGTTAAATTGAACATTGAATTGGTAACGAATTTTCTATATTAATTTTCAGTCTCAATAAGACTTTTATCTTGTTGAATTTGTTAAAACTGCATAAAAATGCAGAATACAATTTCAATCTCAAACTCAGCTGATACTGAAAAATGCTTTGTTAACACGGGGCTTGAGCTATTTTCTGACTTGATTTACCGAAAGGTATGAGCGATATATCGTCCTAGGAAGTTACGTTGAAATACACTTGGGAGCAAACGGCGCTCATAAGAGCGGAGTCGCGAATAGAAATGTGAATGAAATTGCCCGCTGTTCCATAAAGAGGAAGGATCGTGTTATAACTATTATTAATCGGATTCGACCAATATTTGGAGAAACACACTTGTCCGAGTGTCAAACAGCATGTTTCCGGATTAGACGCCGAGTACTTGGCGTCTGATCTGGGTTCAAGATGTTTGCCATTTTTATCACGGTCGCGCTTAGCAGGCTAAGGGTTAAAACACATAAACTATAAGAGCTGGCTTAGAATTCACCAACCCGTACTTAGACGTGAAACCAAAGAAATGTCTCTAACACTCTAGGTTGGCTCTAAGCGTTCACCAGAATGATAGAAGCTAGGGGTCAATTCACATGGTTACGGAGATTATTCTTGAGATTCAAGTCTAAGAATGGGTTGGTGAAATACAAGCCAGTTCACTTAGTTTTACAATGTTTCTAAAATAACGACAACGCATATCAAACATTCGCTGTCAGATCGGATTTCGGAGAGCTGTGTAGCTTGATGGAAAACAACAGAGCAATGGAACAACTCATTGACTTACAATGACAACCATCCACAAACACATTCACATTGAAAAGATTACAATCTGTTATATATGCGGTATCCAAAGGCCAACATAGGGCCTTGTAAACAACGATACACAAAGAAACGTCGAAGATATACATATTTCCATATGATCTTTCAGTCTAAAAAAAATGATTATGCAATGTTTATAAATGTGAGATCATTGGTAAAAATACGACTTTTGATCACAAAAACTCCCAAATAACTATTGGTATTAGTAAAAGAATCGGACCACAAGTTTAACCAGCAACGGCTACGGACTTTCACTCGTGCAGCTCTGAGAGAATTTGTACCATTCAAAAGTCGTTAAATACGTATTCGTGAAACACATCCAAGTTGAAGAAAGTAACCGCTTTGACAAACAGTTCTTGATTTATGACGAATCAGCCCAGGCCTATGCGATCTACTAAAAAACCCCAAAACAAACACAACAATTTTTGTTATCCTAAGTGACCCGGTGACAAGTCAAACGTAAGACTGAATCAGTTGGATGTTTTTAAGCTTACATCCATACTCAGATGCCTGTCTGACAGTTAACCGTTCTCGGTGGCACCACGCCACACACTACTGACTGTGCTCGTGCCAGCCGCCCGGTTTCATGGCCAATATAAATAGGTATTTGCCTGAACATGGGATTCCTTAGTTTAAAACACTCAGGTCGTTTTATTGGTCCAGACGTGAACAGAAGTAATGCTTTCTCCGTCAGAAAGTTTTGGGAAAATATCAAAATATGAACACATTTATTTCTGCAGTTTAACCTAGTAAATATATATAAGTGTCTGTTAACTGTGACTCGACTCTAAGCAAAAAGGACAGCCATAGAAGAAATTTTAAATCTGATGTTTTAAAACTATATATAAGAAAGACCTGGGCTCGAAAAATGTTTAAAATTATACGAATAAAAAAATCTCGATCAACAATCCCTCTTTTACCACATTGTTATACAATTCACAAAAGTAGAAATAACAATGCAACTGCTTTTTTGTTGTTCTGTACGAACAACGTAGCAAAACACTTCTCGAAATCCTGAAACAAGCCAATAATCAACCACAGGACGTAGTCCTGTATTAATGAATGACGTATTAATACTATTGAGCTAGTTATCGAACAAGTGTTTCAGACTTCAACAAAGACATCGACATGGACATAGTTTATTTAGTATCGGATATATATATTGCACCTTGTAAAACCAACAATGTTTACAGGAAATAGATGATCAAGATTGATTGTAACAAAAGAGATATAACACCAAGATCTTAAATCAGAAAAAAACGAAAAGCAGTTCTTAATAAAATGAGAAACCACAACAACAAAAAAGACAGAGAAATAAATAAATAAAAAAACACATTTGTGGCGCTTCGTCCCATTAAGCGCTACGATTTAACTGGAAGGATTTCAATAAACACCACCTGCTCATTTTATTTATAAAATTCACACGGTGAAAAATGTGACAAGGAGACGATTCGAATAAGAGACAGGGCATATAGATAACATCATATCCTTGA
>JAULCC010624124.1:0-10157 GCA_032358795.1 Nuttallia obscurata | reverse complement strand
CCCACCCCCCAGAAAAGGACAAAATAATTGTTTATCCTTTAACTGGGAAATGTTTATCAAAATTTTACATTTCTTTCAAAACCCATAAAGGCCACTTTGATATACCAAAATAGAAAAGGGAGATTCATTCTCAGCCTTAAATTGAAAATATAAACCCAAACATTTTATCAAAACCAAAATGGACTATTGTATCATACAAGCCTAGGGCAAAGTACAATTCAAGGACTGTATCCTTAAAGAAATTACATGTACAACAAAACCCCTAAATATTCTTATAATCCACTAACTTAAGTAATAGATTATATCAGAATAACAATGAGCCATTCTACTATAAAATATCCTTTACACATCACATTGAAACATGTGAAATAGGGTTTTTCATATATACTACCACAATTAAAACCTCATTAGTTCAATGATAAGAATATTACTTGCCAACAACCATAAATGATATATTTATCCATACAGTAGTATTTCAACCCTCAAAGTCATTTCAAAGTTCTGTATCTTGTATTGTACAGTGATGTACCATTACATCTTACTTGTATAATTAAGTCAAACTTACAATATTTCAGTTTAATTGTGACATGAGTTGGTTTTTTTCCTAGAACTTTGAATAAGAAAACTAGCATACCTTTGGATATTGGAATTTGTTTTTCTATGACCTGTTTAAAGAATTATCAAACACGTTCACTGTTATCATCTGTAGATTCAATGTAATGCAATAAAGGATATTTCTCATGGACCGACTCCAATTAAATAAAGTCCACTGACTCACCAATCAGCACAAAGAACAATGTCAAATTTTCCCAGAAGGTCCTCATCTAAAGGTCCACAGCCCCAGCGCAGCATTCTAAAACATTACAAAAATTAAGAAAATCTGATGCTTGATCTTGAACTAACCATTTTTTGCATGTTTAAAACTATTTTAAGGAGTGTAGGATGCAAAGACAAAAAGAGAAAATCAACAATGAGAAAGCCACATTTCATTTTCAGAATCTGAAATGACGAGAACTGTCCCTTTTTTTGACATTTTAATGATCAAAACATTAGTGTATCTTCTTTGCCAATACAATTTTTCCTGGTTGGAATATTAATATCTTCAAGTGATAGTCTCCAGGAGCAATATAAACAAAGTGTTTTTCTGTGAAAATAATCAGATTTTTCTTTTCAAAATTCAACTTTTATTTTTAATTTCAAGCAGCCTTTGTTTCATAACCTTTCAATCAACAACAAAAGTAATATCTCCATAGCATAAATGTTGGTCTAGTTTCATAAAACAAAACAAATATGTTTTCTATCATACAGAATCATTACAAATTATTTTAAATTTCACACTTAATTCCACTGCTGAATTGTGTGTAACTGGTCAATGATGTGTATAAGACTGATAGAGTGATTTGACATCTCCTTCTGCATATAGGAGAAATCTTATTAAAAGCTGGGTCCTCATGTTAGATAAAAAAGTTTTTAAAGTTATCCAACCGGCAGGTGTTTTTACATATTTTTTAAGTTATTCATGGACTCACCTGCATTTCAGTTTTGATTTTTCTGTTTCATTCTTGTCAATAATCTTCTGTAAATCTGAAGTACATTATGATCGAGAAATGCATTGGGTTTTCTTTGTTTGCAGACATTGAATATCGTCGGTGCCGATCCAAAATGCCGTAAGTGCCCATAAACAAAGAGGCAGTTACGGCTTTTTGGATCGGCACCGTCGATATGCTGTATATGGTGTTAAATATGATGTAAACATTACTTAATATGCTGTATACAGTGTTAAATATGTTATATACATAATTATCATATACAATGTTAAATAGGAGCATACAGTGTTAGTTATGCTGTGTATATTGTTAAATAAACTAATAACACTGTTGAATATGCTGTATACATTGTAAATTATGCTGCATTAAGTGTTAAATAGGCTGCATACAATAGTGTTTGCAGCCTACAGTATTATGAATGTTGTATTCATTATTAAATATACTATACACAGTCTTATGTTTATTTATTAGGAATTTAACATCGCTTTAACAGTATTTCAGTCATATCGCGACGACCAGCTCGTTACAAGTGGAGGATGACCCCGGGGGACCCCTGTGCACAATTTCAGGCCCAGAATGCACCCGGGTAGAACCACCAAACTACCGCAAGCCAGCTGGAAGGCTTCCTCACTTGACTACACAGTCTTAAATTTGATGCGTATATTGTAAGGTATGATGTATATATTGCTAATTTGGCTGTATACATTTTGCATATATTGTGAAATATACAATAAAAGTGTTAAATACGCTGCATTACAGTTTTAGATATACTGTGAATAATGCTAAATATGCTGAATGCAATGTCAAATATGCTGTATATATTGTAAAATATACTTTACACAGAGTTAAAAATGCTGTATGGTGTTAAATATTCTCTAAAGTTTGTTAAATATGTTGCACACAGTGTAAAATATGCTGCTTATATTGTTAAATATACTAATTATAGTGTTAAATATGTTGTATTTATAGCTAAATATGCTGCGTAGTGTAATATATGCTACATACAGTGTCATACATGCTGCCTGCATATCTTTTTCTATACACTATATTCAGTGTTGACCATGCTGCATATAGTGTTCAATATGCTTTATACTTTGCTCAGTATGCTCTATATAGTGTAAAACATGTTGTGTAAACAATAGTTATGTTGTTTACATTATTAAATATGCTGTATGCATGGTTAAATATGATGCATACAATGTTGTTTGTTGTATACAGTGTAAAATATGCTCATTGGATTTAAATATATTTATACACACAAGTACATATAATATATGCAGTGTTTTATATCTATAAAGGGGTTAATATGCTCTCAGTGTAAATTATGCAGTTTAAAGTGTCAAATATGCTGCATTATTACATTACCTTGAATCTATGAGTTATATAACATGCCTTCTATATTTTTTTGATACATCACTTGTTATATATCATGACCTTATGTATTCATATCCGTGACGTACACTGATAGACAGTGACATACATTGATAGACAGTGAAGTCATAAGTCTTGGCTCATTCCCAGAGTTTATCTGATTTTCAGTAAATTCCTCATTTAACTAACATTGATCCTTGTGTAGATTATCAAATCAGTTAAAATTTGATCAAGAAAGCCACTTATTTCTTAGAATACGTTTGTTTCAAATGAAATAAATGAAATTGTATTGGAACTATGTTTTCTTGTTCATTGACCAAATTACACTCTGTGTATATCATAACACTAAATTGCTATTTGTTCAGATAATGGTATTTCTGCTTTAAACACATTTTTCTAGAGTAATGTGATAAATAGAATCTAACATCCGTTGCCATGGTATACTGAAAATATAAAACTACTAGGACATGATATAAGCAATATATCTTTCATGTGTACTTTTGGATAGGTAGATTTCTGCAGCATTTTCTATTCTTTTAGCTCTGGAGGCTATGTTGTGCATTAGAGCAAAACCACTTGAACAAATCTGAGAGAAGTCAATGCCATGATGTTTCAGACCAAGTGTGCTGAAATTCCATTGAGGGGGTTAGGAGAAGAAGTCTTACAAAGAGAAATTGACTGATGAACATATGGATGATAGGCTGATGGAGGGTGATCACCAAAGCTACACTTGACCACGTTTGTGGTCAGATGACCTTGAAATATTAAAAAAAATGGCAAAGTAATAGCCAATGTTAAGTTTTCAATATCTTCAATAAGTACAAAGTTGACCTCAAGTTTGTGGCTACATACCAATTCTGTTGTAATTAGAAATAAATACAGAAAGTGTAATGAAGAAATATTGAGGAAAAGCCAAGTTACATGTAACAATATAGCAGACAGACAGAAACAGTAATAAGTTAAACAAGAGGGCCATGATGGCCCAGAAGACACTTACCTGAAGATGGTGGCCATTATTTTATTTATAAACAACAGGGAAAGGTTTCCTATTTTAGCTCTAGCATGTATGGTTTCAGAGGAAAAAATTAATGATGTCACTCAAGGAACACTTATGTCAAACTGTTTTCAAATCTGGGCACTAGGTTTGGAGAAGAAGATTATTTAAATTTTCAATATACTTGTATATATGAGGAAAAATTGACGCTGCCCCTTGGCAGCCATGTTTTTTTTACTAATCAAAATAATTTGAACAATCTTTGTAACCAAAGGAACACTTATGCCAAATTATTTTCAAATCTGGCAACTAGTTTTGGAGGAGAAGATTTTTAAAGTTTTCCATTTCTGTTGCCATGGCAACCAGAGTTCAGCATGGAATCCAATTATTTGAACAATTTTGAAAGGGGACAACCTAAGATACATTCCTGTAAAGTTTTATAAAAATTGGCTATTTAGCCATTTAGCAGGAGATGTCATTTGAAGCAAATGTTGACGGAAAGAAGAAGGATGGATGACAGACAAAGACCAATCAAAATAGTCCACCATGAGCCTCAGGTGAGCTAAAAAGGGCAACATGAAAACTTAAAACAAAATCAAATTAATAGCCTACTTGGAGAAGATTAGTATAGTTCTTGTTGAACTTCCACTTGTTGAACTAAAACCATTTCACAGACAAACATGTACTTACTATAAACAGATTCTTCATTGCCATCTGTGAGTTCCACTTCAGAAATATCTGTACTGACCCCAAGCTACAAACACAGTGTTAAGTTTCAAATTTATGTACAGTGAAGCCTCGCTCCAGCTAAGTTCTTTGGAAACATAAACTATGGTTTGTGAAAAAATTTCACTTTGCAGAGATTTACTGGTACTGTAAATGTTTGTTGTGGTGATATTTGAGCATGTTGCACAGACAGCTATTCAAGAGATGGACTTTAAAGAGAGGCTTCACTGTATATCATTTCCAGAAGGTTAAAACATCAATGGGGGACAATAATGCAGGGTGACAGATGAATAAATATACATGCAGCTGCATGTTAATGTTGTATATAACATGCAAAAACCATTTCTATATCCAATCAAGATATCAATCGAATTAATGCATAAGAGTACTAGCATAAAACCTACTTTTGACAGCCAAAATTTCACCTTGGAAAACAGTACATCTACCTGTGAAGGTCATGCATATTTTATGGTGAGATTTGTACTGGCATCCTACAACAAGAGGACCATGATGGTCCTGTAATGGCTCACCTGAAATTCTCACATACAAATTATGTAACCCTATACAGGGTCATCATTTTAAAACTATTGATTTATGACCTGTACTGTGATGATTGATGTAACACATAAAATATCAAAGCTCAAGCTAATGCTTAATTGTCTAAAAGAAGAAAATAACCAAAATACTTAATAAGACACACATGAAGTCTGACATAATTCTAATCCCAGGGTTGCCATGTGAACAAACTTAGTAAACAAACCTGTATATAATGTTTGAAAAAAAATATCTAAGCTCTGACTTGTAGTGTTTCAGAGAAGAAGACATTTTAGGTTTTCCCTATATAAGTTTATGTAAAACTAGCCCTCCCCCCTGACAGCTGTGTTTTTTAACAACCAACATGGCTTGAAGGAATTTGATAGAGAGTCACCAAATGAAAGTTTCTGTGATATTACTGTTAAATTGGGTTAGTATTTCTGTGAAGAAGATTTATAAAAGTTTTTAAAAAAATCCTCTGGTTTTTCCTTTTGGATGCCATGGCAACCAGAGTTCTGCATTGAACCATATTTTTTGAAGGATTCTGGTAGAGGACCATCTAAGGAACATTCCTGGGAAGTTTGTGTTCAGGTGACCTTAAATATGGTTCAGTGGAAGCAAGATATTACAGATCATATAGGTGAATTGTAACAAATGTCTGTGGTAACAGAAAGATATAAGGGATTCTTGAAGTGTATAATAAGACTTTTGTATAGTGGTTCCTAAATGAATGTGACAAAAAGCACAGACATATTGGCTCTATGGTATAAAAAGTGCATGTGGCAGGTATTTTTCAAAAACTGGAAAATCCATCTCAGTTTCAAGATCTAGTACCCAGCAATTGGATTTGAAAGCAAAATCATTCTACATTTCAATCCTTTTTTTTTTAAAAGTCTAAATACCAATGACTATTCTTGATATAAGAAGCATTAACATAGAGCAATAACATAAGATGTTACCAATGATGAGATGGATGTACAGCGACGGTCTTTTATTTAATAAACATCCCACACATGCAGTTGGCTAAAACACAGAGATGCTTGCCAGTAATGTAGATGATCAGTACTTATATGTTTATTCCTTGCTTGTTAGAAACTGGCTGTCTATAATTTGTGAACAATGTACATCCAGTATTCAAGGTTATAAAATATTTGAAAGCATGCTCAGTGTTGTATGAATTTCATTGGACGAAATCTGTCAAGTGTTTCATTAAACCAATCACAATTCAGGTTTCTGCATATGAGAATAAATCTATGCTCATTAAAGTCTGATAACCATGAGCCTAGGTCCCATGGTTCATATAGAAGGATCTGATAATGGTCTGTACTGTTGACCATTGAAAATCATAAAGTTTTCTAAAAGCAACTTTTCAGCCTTGTCTTTCTATTGAGAAAGATAATATAAAAAAAGTTGTCAAAATAAATATGAAGCTTGGTTAAGGGTTAGCCATGCTAGTTTACTTACTGCAACACCAGCCAGACAAGTCATTCCACCACCAAGCTCTATCACAGTTTTACCCCTGAAATGATTTACAAAAATACCAGGACACTGTGTCATAAAACTGTGTATGACCCATGGGTCACAAAGTAATGTAACGTAATGTTCTGGTGTCAAACTTTAACTTAAAATGTATTTTTCTAATCGGTTGAAAAGTGTAAGCATGATTATATGTGCTGACCAATCAAATCCATCAAGCCTTTGTCTATATGAGTCTATATTATAATATAAAGCTAGTATATATAGACCTATAAAAGCTGAGATTTCATGAAGATTTTATGAACAGTTCATCGTTTAATAAAGTTATTCAGACTATGAGAAATCATACAAGTGTTGCCTCATAAGGGTTCATCATTGTTCCTGAGTTAATAAAATCCTTCATACAAAAGTGCCTGCCACTTTTAAAAATCCTTGCATGTCACAAAGCTACGTATTTAATACATACAGAATTTGTACCTATTTGCATTTAAGAATATATGAGTACTTCTTTTGAGTTAAATGGGAGCACTATTCCAGTAACAGATAGTCAAATAGCTACATATTTATGTATGTATGCTTACTTCTATACAAAGAGACATGTCTTTCACATAGGGTCATATTTAAATACATATATTTGTTATACATATTTCACACAGAAGATTGTTACTTACCTAAACACGTCAGCATTTTTTAGACAGTAATAGGTCAGAACTTCTTCTGAAGGCCAGACACCTGAAAAAAAGTGATCAACTATACATGCTATTCAAGACAAATACATATATAATAACAGACAGTAATAAATTTCACACCAGAATGTTAGTTTGTCAGTTACATGCAGAGATGATTTCTGTATCACTATGTAGTCCATGCTTCGAGAGAGACATACTGAGCTGCATCTAGTTCATGTTAGATTGTCCATCTAATTCACCAATCAACATGCTGCTTTCAAAATCTTGAGAGTAAACAATTGAATTACTTTCAAGGGAAATAACTGTAACATATATATATTACCCCAGAAAATGGTGTGTGTCAATTTTGAAACAATCGTTTCAATTGGTCCAGATTTTTTGGCCATTAACTTAATCATGCTCCTGCACATCTGAACTTATACTTACCTACATATATACAAGTAACAAACAACTTTTCTATTCGACAACTCAGTGGGAGACAAATGGCCATACTGTTGCAATGACAACATCACCAGTCACAGAAACTGTGGCCCGGCTAGGAGTCAAACCTATTATCCTTCAACTAAAACGTTATATCACAACCTCACCACTGTGCTCAGCTCTGTTAACTCTTTCGGCATCAACTTTCCGCTGAAACGGAACTCTCAGCACCAAATATGTTTTAGCAGATTTCTTGTGAACATAATATGCTCACTAAATTTTTCAATATTTTAAGAATATTCATTTAATTTATATACCAAGTACAGTGATTCATTTTGAATTTTGCATCAATAGATCCCTTTCGGGATTTTTTGAAAAAACAATGAGTCCTTCAATGTAAAATTCAAAGATTTCCAAATTACAATGAGTCCTTGACAAAATTTTATGAGTAAAGGACTCCGAATGCGCACCAAAATGAATCACTGCAAGTATATATATATTTAATTATATTTAACTTGTTGTCATCCATGACCTTGAAATGACCTTGGCCTTGGACCTTCTCCTTTGCCAAGGCTACATTGGCAGTGGATTTGAAGTAGCTGATCAGCGACGTTGGCACTGAAGGAGTTAAAGAAGATTATTCAGGGTAGCAGTGCAACAGATGTAGTTTAACAGTCACTGCTATAGCTTGAGGCAAGACAGGGCACAAGTTCAGTTCTCAATATGTTATCATGTGTATTATGGTCTTCATAGTCAATATTACATTCACATATATATATATTTTTTAATATTTGGTTAGGTAATATTGATTAAATAATTCTAAATACTTACACACATTTCCAGTGTTGTTAAAACCCAGCAGTGTTTCTGGTTTAACCACACCTGGCAGATGTCTGTAAAAGTAATACAGATAAAAGATCAACATACAATGTATGTTTAATTCATTTGAAGTATGGTGATAAAAAGTGGCTAAAGCAGAAATTAAAATGGTACATCAAAGAATTAAAAGTTCACCATTTATATTATACATAATAAATGATAATTGCATAGCAGTTAGAATTTATTGATATTCTAATCTGACAGACATGACAAAATATCTGCAGTAACACATCAAACATGTCTTTCATATCAAATGTATGTACTATGAAAATATATAAAAATATTCTTTGTTAACAATGCTGAAAAAGACTAAACAGGTCTTTGCTGCATGAAGTGAGAAAACAAATCTGACATTTCCTTTATGAGCAATCTGATCAATGTCCAGGTCTGTATCACTCAACACTATAAATGTCGAATTATGGTAGATGAAACATAACAAAAAGATAAAATTTAACAATTAACTTATAAATTAATACCAATATCTAATTTCATTGGATTAAGAATTAAGTAAAGTCATTATGCAAACATTTGATACATTATTTTGTCATGCATGCAGTCATATTAATTAATTATTTTTTCTAAAATAATGCACTACTATGCTAAAAAGCATTTAAAAGTTCCAAGAAATCTTAATACATAAACCGCATATTTCTAGAAATATGAGGAAAAATAAAATAACCAAATGTTTTCACAATATCATGACACTAAAACCAGTTCATACCTTATTTTCATGCTGAATTCAGGCCATTTTTCAGCTGTATACTTAAACCAATCACCTGTGAAGTCATTTTCAACTTGTTTTGATGTCCAGCGTCTTGTCTGCAGCAATCCAAAACTCTGAAACCTTCTGACAGATGCAGCATTCTGACAGGTGATCAAAGATGATTGTCCACTGACAAGAACCTACATGTAAACAAGATTTGAATAATATTTGAATAGACTCAGTGCATTAGATTCTAAGAGTTGATCTCCCAGAAGCTGGTACAATATATTATATTTAAATAATATAATTGAGATAGACATGTTAATTGCAAAAATGACTACACAAAATTCAGTTTTGTTTCCCCTTTGAAGATTCTTATTTACAAAGTTTTGGTCCGTATTTCTCCAACATATACCTTGATACCTCTTCTTCAGGAAAAAGGCTAGCATGCCTATGATTCCCGCTCAATCCCTGGTCTTCTTAGTGCTTGAAACTCTGCATGCATGGTACGGACTTTAAACTGCTTTTTTTTGCCAGTGTTTTTTAAGCTTGGTTTTAAATTCATTTATGTCTTTTGCATTGATTACACAACTGGGTAATCCATTCCAGTTGTTGACGACTCTATATCCAAACAAGTATTTTCTTATGTTTAGCCTGCCGTGTGTCTTAGACAATTTAAGGTCATGTCCTCTTGTCCTGTTGTTGTTTCTTAGGGGAGTAGCTTTTCCTGGTTAACTCTGTCTCCTCCTGTTATAATCTTGTAGGCTTGTATCATGTCTCCATGCTCTTGTCTGTGGTAAAGTGATGGTAATTTAATA
>JAULCC010624112.1:0-12923 GCA_032358795.1 Nuttallia obscurata | reverse complement strand
CATTATGTCATGTAAAATGACTTTATTACGTAAAATGCATGTATGACCGCTGAATATTTTTACCACAAAGTGTCACAGCGGCATGGCATAATGTCTTGTTGTCATTGGGCGGTTTGTGTTTTAAACTTTCATATTATGCGTTCTTAAAATGAACTGTTGTCCCGAAGGATTCCACAGCACTATCACGCCGTATTGTACGGAGTCAAGTTCTAATATTGTTGTGGATCTCATGCACGCGCTTTAGCTCCACAAGTCACCGGAGCTACTTTTTGTAGTTTAGTCTAAAACACTAACTGCAAAACCAACTACTTACCCAATGTGTATTTACAATGGAGACAAACAATTTCAACCTTAAAATATTATCATGAAGTGAGAGCCAAAGAAACTTTTCTGTGTATATTTTCAATTATTGCAGAGAATCCAATCCAATAGATGTTCTATGACAGCATCAAAGAATACAACTGGACTAGATATTGACAGAAAAAATATCATCTAACTACTTTTAGTTTAAACTTACTTATTTTAGCTCGATTAGGTTGAAGGCTTTGTAGAAACACTTTCGAGTGCGTTTCCTGGTTAGAACCAGTACTTGATGTCATCAAATGAAGGTCATGAGAAAGATCCATTTTCGGGGCTCGAACCCGCAACCTCCTGAACGCAAGGCAGACACCATATCCACTACGCCACTGCGTACTACTTTTAATAAGCATTTAGCTATATGGCATTTTAATTTCTTTCTGCTTATGCAGTAGCAAACACTATAACAGTTGAACGCATGATTTAAGAGTATTCCATACACATGTCTTCAATTCTGCCACGTGTATTGGTTATTGAAATTTAGCATGACTAACTTAAAAGTGTCTTGTCAGTTGAATCAACTGACTTGACTAGTTCTTTCAGTCACACTGGTTCACATATTTTTTTGTTACTGGTATAACAAAGGAAAATGATGTTAGACTGTAGTGAAAGAATTCAAGGGTTAGATTGAAAAGATGTGTGAAAATCATCGTGTGTGTGGTCTTTTGTAACTCGGCGTCGTTAAAGCATAATACAGTTGAAAACAGTAAGACAACATAAGATAGTTTAAACTTATTTGTTTAATACGGTTATGGCAAACGTCTTTTAAGTATAGAACATATAAAACGACCCGCGCGAGCGCGAGTGACTGAATTCACAAAACTCTGAAATAATAAACAGTTCTACAATCTTTGCAGCATTATAACTTCTATAAACCTAACCAAAGAACTTTTGAAAATTATTTGAAATTAAAAAAAAAAAACTTTGAATTGAGCTGAAATTCTGTGACAAAGGAGTTTTTCTTCGACTATGTTTTATACTGTTTATCTACGGAACTACATAACAATCATTTCAATATACCACTGCATGCTAAATATACGCTGTTGTTCCAACTTAAAAAAGAAATAGAAACGTCAGTATCGAGTCATGAACCCGTTACTAACTCTTTAATCTAGGTGTCAGAGGTAATTACGGATCTTATTGAGTTATTTCGCCATCACACAAAGTAGGAAGATGTAAACAGAAATATACCATATAACCATATGTCCGAGAAGTTAGCTGTTAGAACCCGTGCCTCGACATCAATACATTATTCAAATAAAGTACCATAAGAATACGTGAACCGTTTACCTGTCATTCTAGTTATCGAATTCATCAACTTCATTTAACTTGTGAAAGTCAGAAATTGTCTTTTTCCACAAATATCAGATAAACTAAACGAAACCCGACGAAATAAACTGACATTATTTTATATATTCTATATATTGTAATATGTAACCTGAGCGCTTCACTGAGCGACAACCGCCGTAACATAATTTTCAAACAAAAACTGTATAACAAATACACGTGTTTGGGATATTTAATCATGCCTCACAAATATTAACACATGCTTAAATTTTAAATAAACATCTCTGTCTCTCTCTCAACGCTGAATGAGCCTCAACAATAGAGCACATAAATCCCGTGCACAACTACCTATAGTCTCCTTATATAGAGACTATGTACCGCTCGAAGGGAAACTAATCTCCTTCTAATTCGTTACACTCAAACGTAGGAAATTATTTTTCGTTTTTATTCGGCTCATTCATTATTACTTTACGCAAATGACCGTTTGTGCTTCTTACTGTCTGAATCGCATAACACGGTGTTTTTCGTTGATGCTGAAAATAGGCGACTGGTACCTACAACGAAGAGAAAATAGACGGACAGCGGTACCCGTCTATAGGATATCCCGATTTCTAATTATATAGATTTTCCCATTTTAGAAGTTTACGGATTTCCATGAATTGTGTCCAAAGTACTTAATTTCGTACGTATCTGAGAGAAAACTACACAACATCAATATGTACTCTAAATGAATGATTGGTTACTTTTGTCGAAAAATACGTTAGTTCGGCCACATCGGCTAGAAAAAATATCAGTTCGATTATTTGATAGTATCGATACGATCGAGTCCATTTGTTGGGTAAAACTAGTATTTATGCCTTCGAATCCGCAGCCCGCTGTGCGCAAGGTGGACACCATATCCACTATCCCACTGCTCCCTAGATAACAGTGGACGAAATAATAACGTATGTAAACACTGCAGACCCTGAATGTTTTATGCAGATTCATCAGTGCTAAGGAAGTATCTAAATCATCAGGGGCAATTAACACACTGTTAAATCCGGGGAGATGCAAACACATTTTTTTCGCCCCAAGACGGTTAATCGTAAATATCTGTTTTCAAATGCGCGTTGTTCGATTTTGTTTTAAGTCAAGACGACACATTTAATGTCCAAAAGTGCCTTTTCAAAGTTTCCATGGTGGTGAAGAACAAAGTGTCCCTGGATAGATCCACCGACATTCCGTAAACAAGTTGGGTAGCGTCCTTACAAGAAGGTTTGTATTACAAGTTGGGTAGCGTCCTTACAGGAAAGATTGTATTACCAGTTTGGTAGCTTCCTTACAGGAAAAAGTTATTACAAGTTGAGTAACTTCCTTACAGGAAAGACTTATTACAAGTTGGGTAACTTTCTTGAAAGAATGATTGTATTACCAGTTAAGCATCTTCCTTACAGGAAATATTTATTACAAGTTGGATACTGTCTTAAAGGAAAGATCGTATTAGAAGTTGGGTAGCTTCCTCACAGAAAAGATAATATATCAAGCTGGGTAGCGTCCTAACAGGAAAGATTGTATTACAAGTTTGGTAGCTTCCTTTAGAGAAAAGATTGTATTACAAGTTGGGTACTTCCTTACAGGAAAGATTGTATTACAAATTAGGTAGCTTCCTAACATAGAAAAATTGTATAACAATTTTGGTAGCTTCCTTACAGGAGAGATTGTATTACAAGTTGGGTACTTCCTTACAGGAAAGATTGTATTACAAGTAAGGTAGCTTCCTAACATGGAAAAATTGTATTACAAGTTAGGTAGCTTCCTTACAGGAAAGATTGTATTACAAGTTGGGTAGCTTCCGTAGGAGGAAAGATTGAATTACAAGTTGGGTAGCTTCCTAACATGGAAAAAATTGTATTGCAAGTTTGGTAGCTTCCTTACAGGAAAAATTGTATTACAAGTTTGGTAGCTTCCTAACAGGAAAGATTGTATTACAAGTTGGGTAGCTTCCTAACATGGAAAAATTGTATTACAAGTTTGGTAGCTTCCTTAGAGGAAAAATTGTATTACAAGTTGGGTACTTCCTTACAGGAAAGATTGTATAATAAGTTTGGTAGCTTCCTTAGAGGAAAAATTGTATTACAAGTTGGGTAGCTTCCTTAGAGGAAAGATTGTATTACAAGTTGGGTAGCTTCCTAACATGGAAAAATTGTATTACAATGAGGTAGCTTCCTTATAGGAAAGATTGTATCACAAGTTGGGTAGCTTCCTTAGAGAAAAAATTGTATTACAAGTTGGGTAGCTTCCTTAGAGGTAAGATTGTATTTCAAGTTGGGGAGCTTCCTTAGAGGAAAGATTGTATTACAAGTTGGATACTTCCTTACAGGAAATATTGTATTACAAGTTGGGTAGATGCCTCATAGGAAAGATTGTATTACAAGTTCGGTAGCTTTCTAACAGGAAATATTGTATTATAAGTTGGGTAGCTTTCTAACAGGAAAGATCGTATTACAAGTTAGGAAGCTTACTAACAGAATAGGTTGTATTACAAGTTGGGTAGAGTCCTTACAGTAAAGATTGTAAAACAAGTTGGATAGTTTCCGCACAGGAAAGATTGTATTACAAGTAGGTAAGCTGCCTTACAGGAAAGATTGTATTACAAGTTAGGTAGCATCCTTACAGGAAAGATTGTATTACAAGTTGGGTAGCTTCCTTACAGGAAATATTTATTACAAGCTGGGAAGCTTCCTTACAGGAAAGATTGTATTACAAGTTGGGAAGCTTCCTTACAGGAAAGATTGTTTAACAAGTTGAATAGCTTTCTTACAGGAAAGATTGTATTACAATTAGTGTAGCTTCCTTACAGGAAAGATTGTATCACAAGTCGAGTAGCGTTCTTACAGGAAAGATTGTATTACAAGTTGGGTAGCTAATTACAGGAAATATTTATTACAAGTTGGGTAGCTTCCTTACAGGAAATAATGTATAACAAATTGGGTAGCTTCCTTACAGGGAAGATCGTATAACAAGTTGGGTAGCTTCCTTACAGGAAATATTTATTACGAATTGGGTAGCTTCCATACAGGAATTATTGTATTACAAGTCGAGTAGCGTTCTTACAGGAAAGATTGTATTACAGGTTGGGTAGCTTCCTTACAGGAAATATTTATTACAAGTTGGATAGCTTCCTTACAGGAAAGAGTGTTTTACAAGTTGAATTCCTTTCTTACAGGAAAGATTGTATTACAAGTAGGATAGCTGCCTTACAGGAAAGATTGTATTACAAGTAGGTAGCTTCATTATAGGAAAGATTGTATTACAAGTTGGGTAGCTTCCTTACAGGAAATATTTATTACAAGCTGGGTAGCTTCCTTACATGCAAGATTGTTTTACAAGTTGAATAGCTTTCTTGCAGGAAAGATTTTTTTACAAGTTGAATAGCTTTCTTACAGGAAAGATTGTTTTACAAGTTGAATAGCTTTCTTACAGGAAAGATTGTTGTACAATTTCGATAGCTTCCTTACAGGAAGTAACATCTTGATAAAAGTCTTACTTAGAATGAATATCAGTATAAAATATTCATTGCCAACTCAAATTTTACTTTTAAACATCTAATTAAAATATATATGATAATGAAGTGTCATTCTCAATCTCAGCTGAGACTGAAAAATACTTTGTGAACACGGGCCCTGGTTTCGGTACTTAAGTTTAAACTCAAATTAAACCCAGTAGTCCAAGCTGTAATTCTAAAAATATCAGAGATGAAATGTACGTGTTTTGAAACAATAATTATAAATGGAAATCATTACGTTGAACTATTATCATTATCTCTATCAACTACAGTGCAATGAACGTTGTATCACTCTCTTATATACAAGATACACCTCTTACTCTACAATATAACTTGTAAGACGTAGTAGTTAAATAATAAACATTGGTTTATTTATGAAACAAGGATTTTGACACATGGCTTTTCTCCGGAAAGTCCCGTTTACAACCATTCTACACTTAGGACCACACCCACGCCTCACCGACGGGACTAAATAACAAACCTTATATAAGCCTCTGTCGTAAACAAATCAGGCTTAAATATAATATATATACCATAAACAAGTAGATTAGACCGCAAGAAAAAGTTTATAGTACTCCACAGGTACTTGGAACCATATCTGGTGAATTAAAGGTGTGACCGACTGGCTAAAAAAATAAGATAAATGTACCGGTATGATACTTCATTCCACGCGAGTTCTCCCTTGTTTTCTACTTAGTTTTCAAGTACTGCGGTTTGTTCATCTCAAAACTCATACAGCGAAACTAACCCTATTTCGTGCGTATCTTTAAATTCTATAAGTAGTTAAACAGCCGTACTAACCCGAATTTTCCCATTTTGCTCCTTTATGCGGGTTTCAATAGTGCACGGCGTAGAAAATTCACTTTTCAATGATCCAGTTTAATTGAAAAACGAAAGTCAATGAAAAACTACAGAACCAGTCAGGCAGTCGCCAATGAGAAGTTTGAATTAAAGGTGATCATCCTAAACTTCAACTGTTGCTGAATTATTTTCAATATTTTATACAGTAGCATTTTTATCATGTTTAGAAACAATGTGTTGCTGTGTAATTCCTCCGTGTAGACATTCACACCATTTAGATATCCTTTCATTGCTATAGGCAACCGTTTATAACCCATCTATGACCAAAATATATATATATAAATACAATCTTTTTGAAAGAGAGATTAACAATAAGAACGTCCCGTACACATTTCATTATATCTGCCATGGTGAAATGATTTAATGATACAGCGTGCGCCACATTTTGATTCGGCCTTTTGCCGCAGATACCTTTAAAATTGAAAATTGTTAGTAAATATGAAACGCCTTCATGTAAACATTTTATTTGACAAAATTCAATGTTCGTTCAAAGTTCGTGCAACTGACATATGAATTGTAACTCTCTCTTTGAATACATTGGTCGATAAAAAATACGTGTTCGGAATAAAGCATTGCACGGCATGAAAAGATGTTTATTTTTCACGTGTAGATGTTCTCCTTTTCTTGTTTATCTCATTATTTGCATGATCGGTACATTTATGTTAACAGTCGAATAAAAGAGTCCAGCAAATTATTGACTAAAAAAGCAACTGCAGTCGGAGATACTAGTCTGTTGGGCGGTGTCCGAGTCTGTAACGGAGAAACTAGTTTGTCAGGCGGGGTCCGAGTCTGTAACGGAGATACAAGTCTGTCAGCTGGGGTCCGAGTTTGTAACGGAGATACAAGTCTGTCAGGCGGGGTCCGAGTCTGTAACGGAGATACTTGTCTGTCAGGCGGGGTCAGAGGCTATAACGGATATACGAGTCTGTCAGGCGGGGTCCGGGTCTGCAACAGAGATACTAGTTTGTCAGGCGGGGTCCGGGTCTGTAACAGAGATACTAATCTGTCAGGAGGGGTCCGAGTCTGTAACGGAGATAGTAGTCCGTCAGGCTGGGTCCGATTCTAAAACGGAGATTCTAGTCTGTCAGCCGGTGTCCGAGTCTGTAACGGAGATACTAGTTTGTCAGCCGGGGTCCGAGTCTGAAACGGAGACACTAGTCTGTCAGGCGGGGTCGGAGTCTGTTACAGAGATACGAGTTTGTCAGTCGGTGTCAGAGTCTGTAAAGGATACATTAGTTTGTCAGGCGGTGTACGAGTCTGTAACGGAGATAATAATTTGTCAAGCAGGATCTGAGTCTACGGAAATACTAGTCTGTCAGCCGGTGTCCGAGTCTGTAACGGATATTCTAGCGTGCCTGGCGGTGTCCGATTCTGAAAGGGAGATACTTGTCTGTCAGGCGGGGTCCAAGTCAGTAACGGAAACACTAGTCTGTCAGACGGGGTCCGAGCCTGTAACGGAGACATTAGTCTGTCAGACGGGGTCCGAGCCAGTAAAGGAGATACTTGTCTGGCAGGCGGGACCGAGTCAATAACGGAGATACAAGTTTGTCAAGCGGGGTCCGAATCAATAAAGGAGAAACCGGTTTGTCAGGCGGGGTCCGGGTCTGTAACGGAAATACTAGTACTGGGTCCGAGTCTGTTACGGAATTACTAGTCTGTAAGGTGGGATCCGAGTCTGTATCGGAAAAACTAGTCTGTAAATGGCGGTCCGAGTCTGTATCGGAGATACTAGTCTGTCAGGCGATGTCCGAGTCTGTAACAGAGATACTAGTTTGTCAGGCAGGGTCCGAGTCTGTAACGGAGATACTAGTTTGTCAGTCGGGTTCCGAGCCTGTAACGGAGATACATGTCTGTCAGGCGTTGTCCGAGTCTGTTACGGAGGTTCTAGTTTGTCTGGTGGGTTCTGAGTTTGTTACGAATATACTAGTTTGTCAGGCGGGGTTCGAGTCCGTAACGGAGGTACTACTTTGTCAGGCGGAGTCCGAGACTGTAACGGAGCTACTAGTCTGTCAGGCGGTGTCCGTGTCAGTTACGGAGAGAATTCCTCGTTCTGAGGATTAAAAAGCAAGTTTTGGCAACCACACGTACTAAAGATTCGGCGGAAAATAAAACAATTAACTCATATCTATCTTCAAAACTTAAAAACGCATTGCAACAATTTATAGCTTTATTGAAAAGATTCTGTCGTAGACAATATAATAAAACCTGCTGTTCATCTTCAACCACGTTGGTGCAAAACGGTTATTTTCTTACATGTAATGGCTGGCTTGAATAACGACCTGTCTCAATCACCAATGGAGCCACGCCGCATCTTATTTGTGAGAGAGCGGCTCTATGTGCCAATGGCATATTGACTGTACAATAATATCAAGTCCCATAAAATCTTTTATAAAGCCTGTAAAACCTAAGTTTGTTACGTCCATTTCCACTAAGACCAACTTTTCTGTCCATAGACATCTGCCATTCATACATATAACGAAACACCAACCTGTCAGTAACTTCCTTAGTTACATATTTAGCATTATGAGTATATGCGTTTTTGTATAATGAGTCAAGGTCTAATGACTGAAACATATACTTGACAGAGTAACACCAATTTTTACATGAGACAGAACTCTTTTTGCAACACCAGTCAAAAATAGCCTATTTATTCGAGAGTTGTCCATGATGATAAATCGATGCCACTGCATGCATACAGTTTTCCACTGCCTCGCAAACGGCTGTAACCACCCCGTATCACCGGAGACCGCCGCGCAAGGGGCATACTGCCAGTTTCCAGAAAGAACCTCATGGCTCTAATCTGAACTGCATTATACACGAATATTTTACATCTCCCCAAATGGCAGCCCCATAGGAAATTACCGGCCAAACCATACTGTCATACAACTTTGTATAAACATCACAAGGCATACCTCCAGTAGTTTTATAGCAGTCCAAGCGCTCTGCTGGCACTCTGATAAACCATTTTTGCTGTTACATTAAAATCCAGATGTTCATTTAACACTAAACCAAGGTATTTGTATTTATCAACAATTTTTAGATCAGATAAACCACACGAAAGCTTGCAACATGTTCTAGAAATAGAATTGGGTCTGAAATGTACAATGTTAGTCTTATCAGAATTAACATTCATATGGTTATGTATACACCAATCACTCAAAATATTCAGCATATCTTGCAAATCTGTTTCTTTAATTGCAATTAAAACAATGTCATCGGCATAACGAAACATATTAACATTTTCGTTACCTATTTGAATACCTCTACCACATGCCTTTATTCTTAAGGCTAGATCATTAATGAAAACATTAAATAGCATCGGCGAAAGCGAGCAACCTTGCCGCAAACCGGCATCTACATTGAACCAATCTGTAAATCTGCCATTTATACGCACACATGATGACACCGACTCGTACAAAGATTTTATAGCGTTAAGAATACAGCCTGTGAGACCCAGATGCTCTAATTTTCCCAATTACAAATCTCTATTAACAGAATCATATGCTTTCTTAAGATCAATGAAGGCACACAAAGTTGATTGTTTTAGTTTTGTCCGTGTATAAATTATATTCGTTAGTGATGACAAATGGTCTATTGTGCTGCGTTTCTTACGAAAACCATTTTGTTCGTCAACAAGCATATGGTTTTCTTCAGCCCATTTATCCAATCGATCATTTATAATTGAACTATATAATTTATACATTGTATTGACAAGCGTAATACCCCTGTATGACAATGGGTCTCTCTTGTCCGATGTACAAGCTTTCGGAACTGGATTAATAATGCTCTTACCCCATTCTGATGGGACCCTTCCTGTGTTAAAACAAACATTTACAAAAAATGAATAAAAATATTGATACATTGTTTTTTGAAACTTCCGACGGAATTCCATCGGTACCAGTGGCTTTGCCATTCTTGGCTTTATTTACCGCCTGAATAACTTCAAAAATGGAAATATTATTACTTAGATCGGATTCCATTAGACTTGGAATGGGTATTGCATTTGATAAACCATGATCTACAGGATTTAGAGTACATTTATACAGGGCGCTGAAATCCCATTTCCATTTATCTAAAACACATTCTATATCACATGATACAGTTCCATCATGAAGTAAAACCTCCATTGGAATAGTTTTAACCTTAGTCTGAGCAACGCCAACTTTACCAATTTCCCGCCAAAAACATATGTGTATCAGTTTTATGATTGTTAATCATGTCATCCTGTAACTTAACCCAGTACTGCCGCTTGGCACGTTGTACAGCCTGGTCAAACTGTTTTCGATAGTAAACATATTTGACTTTAAGAGCAGACTTATCAGTAGGGTTCTTACATTGTAACCATAGTTTTTCCGACCAACAAACAGAATTCCATAGTGCCGATAGACTTTCACTCCACCACGGTTTTCCGACCCTCCTGCGCTTGTTAGATGCCCCGTGTTCTGCATTAAGTTTTCGATGAGGCAGTTTAGCATGCATATCATCCTTGACAAATGAGCAAAAGTCGGAATAAGCAACATCTATATCATTCTGTAATCTAAACCCAGATTCCAACTTAACAATGAATCTATTAATATCCCGTAACGTATTCTCGTCTGCAAGAAAAGAATCGGGGGACAGACGGAGCATCATACATATTTACTAGTTTGGGTGGGCTCTCATTAACACTATTGAGATCACGAGTATTATCACATCTGATATCCCATAACAGACACGAGTGGTCGGAAATTGATGTTGGGGTGAAATCCTTACCTACACCACCACTAATATTTATCAGTTCTACAGATCGCAGATTTTGAAAATTCTGGAACATATGTTATTGGTCGTGACTTATGATACAATAATCTACTACAGAACAGCCTTTTTTAGACACCGAAGTAAAATCATTAGAAATTGAATTACGACCATTTAAAATGCGTATGTTACAATTTATAAGAAAATCAATAAAAAGTTGACATACTTATTGATATTAAAATCTAACACTTCTCTGGGCAGAATATCATCTACCTCGACAATAAAATCATCATCTTCCCCACAACGACTGTTAAAATCCCCGCAAATCAATAGTTGACCTAAGTGCTGGTACTTATAAAATCCTGTTGACAAATCATCGAAAAAAGCAACAGCATCGACATGGCTAGAGAAACTATCTGGAGGTAAATAGCAAACACATGCAATAATTTTAGAGCCTGGACTCTTGTGATCTAATTGCAACCACAAAATATCTTCAGTATAGTAATCTAAAACTGTAACCTTATAATTGCTAAAAATTTCATTATTTACCAGGAATCCCACACCTCCCGACCCTTGTCCGAGCTTGCACATGAACAGAGTTACGTTTCTTTCCAAACCACTTAAAACCTCTACATGTGTTTGCTGATTGTCGCAAAGGTTGGTTTCTACTATACCAACAATATCAAAATTGATTTTCGACACACATGACGACCTTATATGGTGGTTATGAGAAATAATATTGCTTCTCCACCCATTGACGTTCCATCAACTCGCTAAAACCTAGTTGCTACTGCGGTTTCTATAAGATGGTCTGTCGGAACCGCGAGAGCCACCTTTGTTAGGTTGGTTATCACGGAATAAACTTCGATGCCCATCCTTGTCCCTCGCAAGTTTGGTTTTCTGACATTATTGCCCCCCTTATCATTCGCTGACCTGTTGGAGCTAAAATCACCAACGTCATTGGATTCCTTCCGAGTGTTTCTATAACCAGAAGAGGAACTCACATCACGATCTTAGCGAACAGAGATACACGGGTTTCCACTATTGATTGCGTCAACTATGAGCCGAAAGATGGCACTCTGTAATCTATCAGATTGAGACTGGTCGGGGTGGATAAAAACTTTGCTTAGATTGGTATTTCGCAGGTTGCTTTTGGTTTTTAGAACTTTCTTTTTTGTCATCGGCCGACTGAAAGGTGGCTTTCGACACCAGGTTTCGAGTTTAGGGTTGATTTCCTCGTGGTTGAAACCGCTGAAAACCTCTCAAAGCTTTAACTGCTCCTTTATGATAGTGTTTACTTTAGTGAGCTTAATTTCACCAGTGTGTTCAGGCAGATCCCTAAAAACAAGGTTTAAAGCATCATCACAGGCGCTGTTGCAATCGTTGGTCTTTACCGATTCACAGACTGATTGAACTTTGTCAGAAAGGTCGTTCATATCTACAGAGAAGTCAGCTTTAACATTTGTCGATTCTGAGATCAATTTCATTGCTTTTACGCTTAAGTTCTGAAGTAATTATTTTATCAATGAGCTTCACTAATTTCTCTGACAGCGTTTTCTCCAACCGAGTCTCTAACTGGTCAGTTCTCTGGCTTAGGAACTGGTGTTTACTGACAGTGTTTCTTCTAAGTTTACTATTTTGTTATTAAGCTTTTTCAACTCATTCGAAATCATCCTCAGCATATCTATTATATTAGTATCTTGTCTCTTTATCTCACATTGTCTGTTTTGTCACTACTGCCCACACCGGAGTTCATATCTAACGGCATTCTTAGTCGTCTATGTACACGTACTCTCACCTGGTACCAATCAGGCGACAACTCAAACGTGACGAATTATCCTTGACAAGCAGCCGCTAAGATTGTATAAACACTGTTACTATTAATAGCAGCACACTACCGATAAATATACTGTCAATCAATGAAAACGCACCAGTTGAAAATTAGCTAAAATATATTTATCTTTCTTCTCAATGTGAAAAGTTAACCACTGTTTACAAACAATGGGCTTTTCTAGGAAGAAATTAGGACAACTGTCTTATCTATCGCTTAAGTAAACGCTTAAATCGGCTTCTGGAAACGTTAAGGGTGAAAATGAAAAGTCGCAAACCTCAATATTGCGTATATGTCCTCCTCTTGCAT
>JAULCC010624101.1:0-10157 GCA_032358795.1 Nuttallia obscurata | reverse complement strand
TCTAATACATTTGATATTTTCTGAGATAAGAGAAAATTCGACTAGATAATTGTAGAACAGCTTACATTGTATAGACAAATAGCAAGAGGCTACTGCATTAAAAAGATCCACACACAGTACAGGGCTGTCGTTTCACCATGTTCAGGGCTGGTAATTCAGCCCCATTCTCACTTCAAAATTAACCCCTCCCCACTCACAATGTCATGATATGCACAAAATATATTTCACTGATTGAAAAAACCTTTTATGAAGAGACAATTATCTTTTCTTGGTAAGTAGACTGGACTGTTGGTTTAAGTTAAGTCAAGAAAACATGAACTTTATGTAATATAAAAGATGTTAAACATAAACACTGTTACACCATTTAATGGGTAGTATCAGAATCATTGCCCCACCCCTCCTCAAACACCACTGTGTGAATGTTTTATATAATTCCCCCATGTAATAGCCTGATTCTCTCATATAGTGTTGACAGCCCTGCAGTTAGCATTTGTTAACAAAGAAAACTGTATTATTCTGTATTAAAGCTTATTGTAGCAGCTTCTGTACTCTATAATGAAGGCTCTCATGAATATCTATCAAAGAAGATTCAGAATTTTGATGGTAAAACCGTGTGTGTGTGAACAAGAAAATGTACAGGTCTATAAAAAACAGGAGTGTCAGAGTTGTGTTTAAGGACAAGCATTGTCAAACCTCAATGTTCTGTCAAACAGTATTGAACTATTCTCTATGTGAACCAATAGATCACATACATAAAATTACTTATGTTTCAAACACTTTTTGTTTTTTTTGCATATGAATTTAAATTCATCCTTTTGATTTCGTCTACAAAAGCAGATTACTGATTTTGACACATAGATTGTGGGAAGTTCATTTGGACACTGTAAGTATCTATTCTACTATTATATTTTTTCATTTGTTGTTCTAATTGATACATGTAGCTCATTGAGTGTCAATTACATACAAGAAAAATGGCTCAACAAACAGTTAAAGCCAGTTAGACCCTCAGTGAGTCTCCAAAATGAAACTGAGTGAAAGCAGGAAATGCCATTAAAAAAAAAGTAATGTGAAACCATTATTCCACATACAATGCCAATGATGTCATAGACCTCTAACAATCAAAGAACAACAGGGAGTTATGACAATTTTCTAGTCTATTAAAATGATTTCAAGGAAGATAACCAAAACATGCCAACTCTCATGATGAGACATCAAACATGCCTCATTAATCATAGAAAAGCTGGGAAAAAACTGTTGTTTTGTACTCCATGAGAAAATGGATACGTGTGAAATAAAGAGCTTTTACTTCATGGATATAAAATCTATAATTGATCAGAATAAATCATGTTAATGACAGAAAATGAATGAATATTCTAACTGAAGACAGTTTGTTTTGGTCCAGAAAACTTGTGGCGTATCTCTTTTCTCTGTTTTAGGTTAAATTTGTAAATTGAAAAAAATATGGAAGACTGTATCACTGAGGTTTGAATATTGAGGGAGATCAATAAATCCTTTGTTTTCCTGTAAGGCTTGTTAAGTCCTGTAAAAAATTAATCTGGTTACTGCCTAGTATAAAGAATCATATTATGACAGTCAAGAGTTCAAGAGGGGAATAACATAATGTTTACCTCCTATTGGAATTGAATCTTATCCCAGAGTAATAAAATTCTGGCAAAGAAAACCTTTAAAAGACAGACAAATGTTTTTTAGAAAAATATAACATTTCAGAAGATTCTACAGCTCTATGAATTGATAACTTTGACTATTACATTGAATGTTTTACCTTGTGCTTTCTCATAACCTCTGACCCAAACAGACATTGAGAGGAAGTCATCTACAGGCTCAAATGGCTTTTATTTCAATAAGCATTTTGACATCAAACCAACATATTAGAGGGAAGCATGTTAGTATAGGAAAATTGGAGTTTTAAATAAGAAGGCTGATTTTGTTGTGCAGTACTGCATGACACAGTTGTTTACAGAGGAAAACTGATATCCTTCATATGAAATGTTCCTGTTATCATATGCCTACCTTGCTTAATCTGATTACAAAACTCAATTTTGATTTAATAAGACAACAGTTACTATCATTCTACATAAAAGTTGATGTAGTTTTACTGACTATATCAACGCACTAAAGGGCATGCTATGGGAAATAAAATTCCATAACATTTATTGGGGGTTGAGATTGCCGTCTGTATTTCATACAGAGAGTGTATTTGTATGAAAAACTGTTTCACAAAAACTCCTTTTGGGGTTTGTTTATTGGAAAACCAACCTTTAAAGCAGTTTTACATCTCTTTCTTGCATGCTTAATTTTAAATATCTAGGATTTATTACAACCCAACTACTGCACTATGTTTCACCCTACAGTAGTATTTCAGATTAAATCCTTATGTACAGTTAATATTTACTGTAATGAGGCAAGTACTTACGCTATCATATCAATCTCATTAATCAGAAGCAGTTTTTATATTGGTTTTAACTTGAAGCAAATTCACACGTGATGATGAATGATGCTGATGATTCTGTTGTTGTTGCTCTATTTGATTTACCCATGCAAGGACATATCATCCTCAACTTAATTTTTTGTACAATGAACTGCAGTCTAGACCATCTCCACATTCATACTTCTCTAAAAGATCCTCAGCAATAAAGCATTTTAGACATACAATATCCATATCAGATAAAAATCACCCAACTCACAATAATCAATTTTGAAAACTTTATAGTCTATTTCTCAGTTATGAACTTTTGTTTCTGTATTTGACATCTCTTGCAAAAAAAATTTCACTCGAATCAAGCTGGTCAGTTTAACCTAAACTCAGTTTTGGAAAGATTACAAGTATAAACTTATGGAAACAAGTCATCCCATACTCAATAAAACATTGCAGTACCCAAATACTTTAAAGAGTTCTCACATATATAAGAAACCTACTACTTAATTCAGTCAAAAAGCCTATTTTTTAGGCATATGTTTATATTTATATCGTTTTTGTGATTTATAAACCAGCATATACACTTTTTGGAATATTCCAAGTTTTTCCAAATTTTCAATTGAAGCCAATTGAATTCTATGTTACAAGAGTTGTCAATGGAAGATGGCTAGAGCTGAAGTGTCTAAGATGATATGATTGATTTACCTGAGGGCCTGCTTAACCCTTTCCCTTAGCCATAATCTTCTGCAACACACACAGATCCATCATTATTCAATGAAACTTATCCATTTACATGAGCAAACAGAGCAATTCCATTAAAATAAATATTCATGAAAGTAAACATCCTACCTTTAAAGTGTGCTAACATTAAGTACTGATTACCTAAGTTAACCATAAAAAGTAATGCTTCACTTGTTTATCAACAAAACACTAAAACAGCAAGTTGCAATTAAATCCTGTGCAGATTTTAAACAATCAACACCACTGTTTTATAATACCTGCAATTATTTTACAACAAAATCCAAATTATGCAGTACAACAGCTTAATCAAATGTTTATGTCATAAAAGTTATTCTACCGTAAACAACAATTTTTTTATAAACAGCAATAAATATGCAACTTTAAGGCGTCAAAATATTTCTAAAGTTAGATTTTTTGCTGAATGGAAAGTTAAGCTGTAGGTATTTAAGGTGTCATGCTTAGCAAACACAGGTAATTAATAACATGTTTATATGTACTGCACAGGACTGACTCAATGGGCAGGAAGGAGGTATGTCAGTCATAAGAATGTTATTACATGACAGGAAAAGTTATTACACAAAAGGAAAGGGTGCTCTCATGCTCAACAGTGTGATAGTATCTGTATATATATTGGATTTCCGTTTATTGTTACATTTAGTCAAAAGGTTGTTGTGGTTTATTTTATGACAACTTTTGTTTGTCAGCACGGTGTGATGGTTAAGCACAATCCAGACTCTCTGTTGGTGTCTAGGTTTACACCAGGAAAGAAATGACATTGTCTTACCGACCCCCACCAACATACTTACCTGAGTGTTTGTTGAATACCTACAGTTCTATGTACCTGAGCCTAGCCCAGAATATTTGAAATCAAGTTTCAGACCCCTAACTTTGCCTACACTTAAACCATTTCTAACCAGGGTCTACAATCTCAAAACTTTCTCTTGCAAAATATTACAAATTGAAAATCTTTAAATAAACATTACAAAACCATTCACCTGTCAATTTGACATCCAATGCATTTAACCACAAGTGCACTATTATATTAGTAATAAATCACTGATTACAAGAGATGTCAGAGGACAGCATGCTCCACTTTTGGGGGTTAATTACAGATTTTTACCCAGATTCAGTGTATAATCTAATTCCACAAAGAGCAATAATTTGTAAAAAATATGACTGAGTTTTGTACTATTGTCTGTTGTTGGAGGTAATGATGGTGAACAAGTATTGTAAGTTTAAAGGCAATATCTCTCATGGTTCTGAAAAAAAGTTGAGTGGTACGAAAAATTTATAACCAAAATTATATGTTGAAAAAGGGCCATAATGCTTACAAAATTCAGGACAGAGTTATGTACCATTGTCTGTTGATGGAAGTTATGATTGTGAACAAGTATTGTAAGTTTAAAAGCAATATCTCTCATGGTTCTGAAAAAAGTAAACTTATACAAAAAACTTAACCAAAATGCTAGGTTAAAAAAGGGTCACAGTTCTTACAAAAACCAAGACAGAGTTATGTACTCAAGTCTGTTGATGGAGGTTATAATGGTAAATAAATATTGTAAGTTTCAAGCAATATCCTTTTTGGGAACTGGTATGAAAAACTTAACCAAAATTCTATGTTGAAAAAGTGCCATTATTATAACAAAAGTCTTTAAAGAGTTATGTACTCTTGTCTGTTGATTGTGAATAAGTATTGTAAGTTTCAAAGCAATATCTCTTATGGCTGTGAAAAAAAGTGAACTGGTACAAAAAACTTAACCAAGGTGTGACTCAGACGTGAAAGCTGACGAGGCAGCCGACCCCAAGGTGAGTAAGATAGCTAAGTCTTTTCCTTGAAAAGTCGAGCTCAAAAGCAGTATCCTTATTCCTGACCAGTGCATAGATATTAAAGCAGTGCACTTATTGACCAAAAACCCTTGAAATAAGCATGTTTTTGATTGGTCAAATCTACCGGTATCACATTGTCAATTTCAACTAATAAAATTCTTAGTATTTACAGAATACTTTAAACTTATTAAATTCCAAGTGTTTTATGTAAAAGATTTTGGAAATGTTGGACAACCTCAGGGCCTGATCACTTCAAATCGGATTCAAACTTGTAACTCAAGTTAGTACATTTAGCCAGTACATTTAGCCTTGGAATCAGCAATAGTAAGTTGAATATCTGGACCCAGTTTTTTTCAATATTCTATATTCTACTTCTCATGAAACAAATCAAATGGACTACAGATGTTACCCCTAGTGCAAATGTCAGGTTGAATGAAAAATTCAACAAGGCGGATTTCAGTAGCTTTCTCTAATTGAGACAATTCCATCAGATTAAGATGAAACTCTTACTACAAGAGAAAAAGGTAGATTAATTGTCTTTAGAGTTTCTTACATTATTCCCTTTTTCACACAAATTCCATTTATAGCATGGTATCCAGTTTATCTGGCCCTGCAACAGGCACTTACAAGCATCTCTGCAAGAAACTGACATCATTCCCACTTGTAAAAGTAGTGGAAGACAATTATGTACTCAACCCTAAAGGTAAAGGTCATCCCTGACAGATATTGACTTGGCTTCAGAATGTAACCTTACTAAATCCCATGATTATATAAATCTGTCTAAATCTAAAAATTCACAATGTAAGCTATGTTCCTAAATTCAAGTAAAAGAACTATAGCCAAAGTTCTCCTTTTTTTACAAAACAAGAAGTACAGTCAAGGGAGACAACAAAAATTCATCTTTCCTGGGAAGGTAACTATACAACAATGAAAAGCAATGACAAACAATAAGCTATTCTATGGGTTAAGATCTCAATTCAATTCACAGTAATGCAAGAAAATTACTACTTATAAGCTGTTTCTGCATTTATATACAGAGTTGCATCCCTTGGACAATTAAAGCATCAAACTCACTACCTATTCAATGCATGAATCCATATTTTTATTATTTCTATTAGAACTAAATAAAAAAACAAAAAGACATTCCTACCCTCAAGCATATCCACGGTGCAACATTAAATAAAACACCTATAAACATCTAAACCAAAATTTTGAATAGTGAAAAGTATCAGTTAGAAAACTCTTTGGTGCAATATATAAACTTAATTCCATGCAGATCTAAATGAAAATGACAGTATATATACAATACACTGCTGTAGATAAACATGCCGACTCTACAGATGGCATCATATATGTACATTTCTAAGGTGAAGGGAAAATGTGTGCAACCCTTTTGTATTCATGCATTTCTTAAGTAGTTACCATGCTGGCACCCAACAAACCATTTGTTAGCTTGGAACCTGGGGACTGGAAACTAGTCACCTAGGTGATGAGAGTCCTACTTTCACAGTTAAATACATAATACTTCTTCTTTGTTGATGACCCACTTTCAGTTTCCCTTTTATGAAATTGTATTATTAACTCAGCATGGCTGCACTTGTGCCAACCCCAAACCCATTGTGATCAGAAAATTGACCAGAACAGGATCAGACTGCTGGCCAAAACAAAAGGCAAGCAATGGGCCAGAACTGTTACCTCAACAACAGCCCCAAAGTTCCAAGCCACATGCAAAAGAGATGCTGCTTATGTGATTGTATGTAAGGCCACAGAACACAAATAAACAACAACCTTGCAGGGTCGTTACGGCTGTAAATAATAGGGAAATAACAGTTGTTAATAATTAATAATCCATTTGGCGCGCATTTACACAGGTGTTCAATAAACATTTATTACATGCAGACAATCAGCGGTCCAGGCCAAATGTACTTGCAGTGTGTCAATGGTTCCTTGATGTTCCAATAAAATCTCAATTTACCAGGAACACTACCAATTGAATATAGTGCTGCTGTTAGTATCGAGTTTCCAAACATTCTGTGTTGCAGTTTCATGTATATTTATTCAATGCATTGGTTAAATTCTAAGATTAATGACAAAGAATCTGTTTGAAATAAATGTGGGGGTTCTGTAATGTAAATAGTTTCAATAGTTTTTTTGCATATATGAAAGTAGACACACTGCAATTACAGTTGGCCTGTATCTACTCATAAATTGAACTCAAACAAACTTTAGCTTTACTTATAACTTCTGGGGTTTATGCCTATTCATGCAGTTATATAAAAGACAAAATATATCATAGTAACTAAAGAAAATGAAACAAGTTATCTTAAATGAACTTTGATCAAACTGTTTCCATACAAAGTAATAAAATTTTCATCAACTATAAAACATACATTAAAACTGATCTTTTTTCGAAAAAATATATAATAATTCTATATTTAAGCAGTTCTGTATATTATTAGTTTATGTTGTTAAAAAACAGATGAGAAGTGAGCTTCAAGATTGAGCATTTTTTTTCCATTCAGAACTCAAGAAAATTGTTTCCTTGTATTTCAGTGCCAACAATCAAACAATGATAACAAGCAACAGTTTGTTATTTACTACCAGTTTTTTTCATTGCTAGTTAAAAAAGTGCAGCTATCCCTCAGTTGATACAGATAAATCTCCTTTCTAAAAGCTTAAATATATAAATAAGCCACTCTGGAAAAAGAGGTCTGTTCGTAAGAATTTTGGAAACTCATAAATAATTGTTGGAAACAAAATGAAATTACAGACAAGCTAAAACAAGCACTGTCATAAATGTTTCCAAAAAGCCTAATGGAGAAATTAGTCATTCGTTTATGGGTTTTGTATTCAAACAGCCTACTGGAGGACTCCTGGCACAAGCACTTAGTCATTGACCACATACTGTTTTTCAGCTAAATGGCCCACTTTTCAAAGTATGTTGTTTATATAAATCAGATCTATTCTAAACTACACATTAATGGCCCACTTTTCAGAGTATGGTGTTTATATGGCAGGTCTAAGCTATTCATTCATGGCCAAATGTTCATTAGTAAGAAGGTCTGACCTAAACTATATATTAATGGCCCACTTTTCAAAGCATGTTGTCTACATGTAGCAGATCTGATCTTAACTATACATTAATGGCCCACTTTTCAAGGTATGCTGTTTTTAAGGCAGGTCTGATGGAAACTCAAGCCCAAATGTATTTTAACATATCAACACAGCCAAATCTAAATATAGTTTCCCTGTTTTCCCAGAGTGCTGGCAAACTATGCGCAAGTCTTACAGGTGTAAGCAGAAGCTCATTCCAAACCAACAAAGTATCGTTGGCATAGTGAAAATGAATCAAACTCAGCAGTGATGACCGAATGATTTAAATCTAAGTATGGGTTAAATGGTTTAAATTCAAAGAATAAAACTGCATAACACAAAGTTTGTTTGTTGACAAAATTCAAGCCAATGTAAATAAGGAAAGAATAAAATATATATAAACTTACAGAAACTTAGAAAGATTCTCTGAACAAATCAGTAACATGAATATCCTTCTGGCAAAATCAAAATGCACTAAATTACACCATACAACGTTTATCTAAACTCAGTTCCTCACAGAGTAACAAATATGGATTACTAGAATCAAAAGTGTCTCAAACATTTTCAAGCACTTGATTAACTTCGTTCAAGACAGTCCGTTTATCTAGTGCTGTTCCTAGGTATTTTAACATGTGCAAACTAGATTGCCGCAAGTAACTGTTGTAACAACAGTGAATGAAAGACAAGTGACCATTCAAATAACCACGGCAACCACTAAAACCACTCATCACAGAGACTGAGACCAGACGCACATCAAAGCAGATTTAGCGTTATAAACTTTTTGTTTTATAATCATTTATGACAACTGAAAAACTTTATAAAAATGTAGACTGTTTCTATCATGCATCAAAAACAATTATTCAACTTGTTCAAAACCTTCAAACCATCAAAATAGATTTAATATTTGTGGATAAAAAGAGAAGATAACTCAGGGCAATAAACATGACCAGTGATACTGACCTTCTCCTGGATGGGGGCACTTTGGTCTGATAAATATCCTTGTCTGCATCTTTCTGTTGATCCTTGAGCTAAATGAGATAGAAACAGCAAAATCCCATATAATTCCATCAACTTTAGTGTAGGTTCAAACAATTAGAAGTTCTAATTCACTTAACATACAGGGGCCTCTCCTCTACATATACATCCAAATTACTTATAGTGCAATATGCCTCATCTATCAGTTGTGCATGTATTCCACATGAGGAGGGTTTTGGTGGGCTTTCTGTTATTACATTAAAACTTCCTATCTATGGCTCAAGTTAGACAACCTAAGTTGTAAAATGTAACATTAAAACTTACAACAATTTTTCTCAATCTTACAATAACATATAAGACTGGTCCTTTACCTTCAGTTTTTTCTTTTCTTTTTTTTAGTATTTATCCAATAATACAACTGATAAAGAACTTGAAAAGTTATGGTCAGTCTGCAAATAAATTTAAGCTGACTTGACTTAAAGCTTGCAGTATGTCTCATCCAAAATCAATTTATAATGACAAATCATAGGCAAAATTTGTATGTTTAAATTTTTGTGAAGTTTATTTATTGTCTCAAAATTAAAAGATCTATATCTGTTGGGAGACTAAAATAACGACTAAAAACATCTATAACTCCTGTAGTAAATAATGTTGAAAATAAGCTAAGCACCACACAATGGGGTAAATTTACACTCACAGAGGCTTGCTTCAGTTTGAGTTCCTCCAATAACTTAATCAACTCAGAGTCTGCCACATCAAAAGCTGTTTGACCCTGAAATACATAAACAACAACACGCAATCAAACAATAAGGTATAAAAGCAAAGTCAGTTACATTTTAAAGCAAAACATAATGCAAGACCATACTTGAGATAAAATCTTTTCATGTTATATGAATATGTTAATGCCCAATGAATAAGAGTTTAATATACATTTGATTATAATTCATGAAAGAATTTAATGTTTTTAACACTTTAAGTTCGAGCATGAACCTGAGTTGAGCAAGAGTTTTATAATCATGGGGCCTGGTCTCATATTTAAATTGTCCGACTCATACGCCAAAGTTTAGCATTAAAAGGGTCTCTG